>JABCQV010000099.1:0-192536 GCA_013186375.1 Fusarium aywerte | reverse complement strand
TGCCAAGATCGTTCTTTCTGTCAACACAAGAGTCACACCGAGTACTTATCATCTTTCAGACTTTGTGTTATTCTTGATTGGAGAGATATCTGAAATTGAAAGACCCTCGAAAACTTGCTTCTCAGCTTGATGCGTGTTGCATTGTGCGAACGAAAATCTGCATTAACCACATTCTGAAGCTTGTAATTCATGACCTCGACACCAATTTAAGACATACTACCTGGGATGGTCACACAGTATAGTATTCTCTGACCCTGATAAAAATATGCTGCAGTTCAACATCGCTTCGTTGAGGTGTTGACCCTGCCCCATGCTTACTTTGATGTTGGCTAAACCCGTTAACTCATGAGATAACGCATAGGCGGCAAGGCGCGGGGTCAGAATTCAGTCCAACGTCAAGATTACTTGTCTAGGGCTGGATTTCGATCAACGGTACAGAAGGGAGACTTGATGCAAAAAAGCCTAGTCACGAATGATCCGATACGCTTCCAAAGAGGAATTGGCGAATTAACGGCTGCCGATCACAGACTGAAGACGGAAACGGATGGTTGAGGAGGTAGCAGGGGAAATTAATTTAGGCATCAATATTGACGGTCTGCAACAGTTCAGTCGACAAGGCCCATGGGCAATACTGTATCCGTGGTTGTCAGGATCTGGAGGCCATCTTTGGGATAACCCATTTGCGCACCAATCGACGCAAGGGGTGAAGTTCAAAGATGCTGATCCCTTAATGAAGGCGTTCTATATTAGGGTACCGATTAACCCGTGCCGTAGGATCACGGCAATCTAATAGGGCTTCCCAGAATGAGTTGGTGCTCAATGATACGGACGCAGGGTCTCTCAGACATGACATAGCTGGCTGGCTATAGGGGTCTTCTGACCTGACACGTCTAGCAGTAACGTATCATCTCAAGATCTGAGTGATGACTCGACATCAATGCTCGCCATGAAGGACCGAGTAACAAATGTTGAAGTTGTCTCCGCTCCGGACTTTTACGTTTACATACATGACCCACAAACTTCTGGGCTTTGGTATCCGGGTCTAAACTATTATTGGCAAAAGTTGGCGCCTGGCTAATACTGGACAGGAGACTTTCGTCATGGCAGTATATTATCTGTCTCGCAAGGTCCCTCGGTATTTCTCACTCAATTAACGTGCCACGCATGAGTCGCTTTGGTCCTACTAACGATTCAGCCACCGGAAAATGAGCCATACTATGTAGTAGTAGGCAGAAGATCAGTTCCGTTCCAGACCAGGCGATAGCTCACGGAGTGACGCGCAGGGTGGCCCAATCGGCTAGGTAGGTAGGGTACAGTTGAAGAGACTACGTATGATATTGCTATAGAGTACTAAGCTGCTAGTCCCGACTCGGTTACTGTACGGTATCCGCATGTACAGACAGGGCGCCAGAATGCCAAGCGCCGACAGGGGAAACTGCAGTAGTGCAAATGTGTACTATTAATGGCGATATCGACAGGGGTTGAGGACATGGTTTAGGCCTCAATTCTACTACTGCACTCTAGTGCTAAAGCTTAAACGGCACAGCAGATGAGAGCAGTATGTTTTCTCTCGATATCCAGTTTCCAATCTCTAGTCTGGGTGCTTGTGCACTTCAAAAAGTATGAGTTGCTAATGGGACTACTGTAACACTAGCAACTTGCCCAATCATGACGTTATCGCGACCCAAGAGCCTCATGATGACAAGACCCTGGCCGCCCGTGTATTTCAAAAGTAGGTAGAGTAGGCAGGGGGCCGGCAAGCTTCCACCGGTTACCATGCAGATAGCCTGTCTGGCTTTGGACTGCGTCTTCCGCGTTCTCGGTATCAGTAGGTAGTGTTATTGACTGCTACGTCCTTTCTCAAATGGATCTATGCGTTTCAGCTCGGCTGCTGGAAGTTTGCCAGATCAAGACAAGCCACCAAGATAAGATAAATTTAGCTACTTGCATACATACAGCACGACTAGTTGCCAAAGGACTCAGGAGCATTCTTTCTCACCCCAGTCACTTGAAAGATCCTTTATCCCTGCATCCTCCGGCAGCTGGGAACTGGAGGTAACGTGACAGATGGGTTCTATCTACGGACTGCACCTCTGTGCAGGGGATTCCTCCAACATCCTCAACACCCAGCCTTATCTGTCCTGTGGTGGTCATCGGACCCTTCTGTAGGCCCCGTCATTCGACGATGCTTCTCACATGGTCGATGCTCCGTCCAAGGTTCACCGGCGACTTGGTATATGAAGAGCCTTTCGTTAATTTTGAGATTGTTTCATGCACGCTACACGAGTCAACCAAGGGCTGTCGACGACGACGACGAGACGATTGTTTTTGTTCCATGCACGAAATAACTAAGCTTGTTTGATCGAGATGAGAATCGACACGGGGTCTTCCTACAAAAGCACTGATCAGTTGTTGTTCATGTAGTAGCTACCCTATACTCTCATCAAAATTCGTCATGAACGCTACCGAATGATTATATAGGGGGTGAACTGGGTAAGGAAAATAACAGTGCTGTTAAATGAACTCGGTGTTGCTATGTATTTCGAATGGACGTAGCAGGGTTGTAATCGGAAGTCAATGTCAGCGTGAAACACATGATAAAATGTAAACATTATGATGATCATACCACGAACCAAACCTTGCAATCATGTGTGCTTCAAAGTCTCTTTTCAGCTTGCAAACCAACGTTTCTATCTACTCGAACCCCATGAATTCTTTGCCAGTCGTTTCACGGACTCCGATTTCTCCATCTAACATTCGGCATACCAGGTTGCCTTTGTCTCAGCGCCAGTTCCAGGTCCCATTTCCCAGTCAAATCTTATGCCACGCTCAGGTATATCTTTCTTCAACCCGCCAATATTGCAGCCTTCATCATTTCGTACCATCATGTCAACATCAATCAAAATGGTCCCAAGACTTTTTGTAGCCGGCCCCCCTTAGAACTTCGCCATGCAACCCGTCCCATGCTATCTACTGCGATCAGAAAACAGTGCTATCTATAACTATGTAATAATGACTAACCATCCGCTGCCACCGTCAAGACTTTCACTCCAATAAGAAAACCTGAATCCATCGTCGTCCCCTATGATAGGGAGTAGTGTGCCTCCAAAGCTTGTCGGTCACGCTGCTGCAATTGACCAACAAAGCTGGAAAACTCAGGAATTATTTGCTTGTAGATGTCGATAACCTTCAAAATGTTAGCTTGTACAAGACACAAACAGTTACGGATAACTTACCTTCTGGAAGATGTCGTGTAACTCTTGTCTGACTGGGCTCTTCAGGCTCATATCACGATATCTGGCGATGGCGGTGAAGTAGTTGAGCAACTGCTTCTCCATGGCCTGAGGATTTCGTCCCACGATCATGGAAAATCCCTTGAAAGCTGTCGCCTTCTCCTCGGTTGCCTCGACCTCGTTCATGATGCTAATCCACTCCTCAGCAAAAGTGGACAGATGCGGTCCAAGCTGTTCCGAGTTAGCCAGACCAAGCCGACCCAGGGCCGTCGCGGCATTCTCGTTAAGAGCCTTTGGAACACGTGGGTTGGTCATGATCTCAACGAATCGCTGGAGAAGCTCCTGAACCCAAGGTCCCATATTTTCCTTGTGTTGCATAGAGATTTCACCAACTGACCAGCAAGCGTTGTTCACGACGCCGAATCCGCTGTCCATATCCTCATCAAGAACGCTGTCCATATCAAGCTGCTTGAGCAAGATGGGAAGGATTGTGGGGAGGTACTGCTGCAACATGGGATAGACATATCTGGCGCAGTCTCCCAACAACGCATAGGCAGACTGTCGGACCTCATCAGTAGGGTCTTCCATACATAGGCTGAGAAGCTCAAAGAAGGACTGTTGAGAACTCTTGACCAACGCAGCGGACTTGTCATCGTTGAGAGCCTGGATGATTGCACTGAGCAGGTCCAGACTTGTCACGAGGAAATCCTTGTCGGGCTGGTCGAGCACAGGGTTATTGGCAGCGGCCAAAGTTTGCTCAAGGTTCATATGGATGATGTTGACGCATCGCAAGAAGATGGGCTCAGCATAGGGAGCGAACGCATCACCGAGTGCCATCGCCACATAAGAGAGGCACTCTAGCAGAGGAAACAGCTCCCGTGATTGATCCGACACATGGTTGTATCGGTTGATCAAGGCAGGCATAAGCTTGCCCGACAGATCAGGTGAGGCCAGAACAGGCCCAATATGCTCTGCCAAAGTCTGTACACAGTCGTACAGGATGTACATATTTCGGTCCTTGTACTTGGCAAAACAGTGGACGAATTGCTGAACAATAGGTCCGCAGTAAGGCTCGAGAATCTTGCCTGCCTTATCCTCGAGGTTCGCGAAAGCCGAGGCGGCGGCTTCTTGGACCTTCTTGTTCTTGTCCAACATATGGCGGAGAATACCGTCCATCAATGGAAGGAAGAATTGATCCTTCTCCTTGTCCTCCAAGTTTGCAGCCCATGACGAGTACCGACCGAGGGTCCAGCAGGTAATCTGTCGCACGACGGGTTCAGAGTCCTCGAGGAGGGAGATCAGGTAAGGCACAAGCTCAGGCAGATGTGGGACAACAACATCCATACATCCATCAGCGACGGCACCCAGCGCCAGAACAGCGGCTTCTCGTTGAGGCCACTCCTCGTGCTTGAGGTGCTGTGACAGGTAGGGAAAGATGGCCTCGAAGACTGGTGCTTGGAAATCGCGGGCGAAAACATCGAGGGCGGCGGCAGAGCACTTGCGGATGGTCCATCGTTCGTCGGGGTTGGCATCATCACCATCATCGTAGTCGTCGATTTCTCCCTCCTCGAGATCTTCATCCATACCAGCAATCTTTTCGAAGCCGCCGTTCTGGGATGGATCGGCGGACTCGCCGACCTCACCGTTGGCCTTACGTGCAAGAGCCTTCTTGGCAAATGCGGGACGAATATCCTCTTCACGATCCTCCTCTTCCTCGTCATCAGAAGCACCTCCAAGGAGAGCAATATCCTCGCCACTGTATACCATGCATTCAAGAAGGACAGGGATGATCTTGTGGATATATGGCTCCAGTGCCCTCCACAGATTGTCATGTTCGCCCACGGCCAGCCAGAATTCGGCAGCTTCGCACGCCAGCTCTTCGTCGTCGCCCTTCTGCTGGGTTATGATGTAATCGACAAGACCGCTGATGTGTGGCTGGAGCTTGTCGGGTCGAGTCTCAACCAGGTTAACAAAGGCGCGGCACACTTGTCTTCGGACGTCGACGTTGTTATCGCCAGCGAGGATAAACATGTGTTGAAGAAGGTCATCAATAGAGTTAAGCATTGCCTGAGACTCGCGGGGTGTGAAAACATTAATAGCTGTGAGAGCACCAGCTCTGACTTTGGGCAGCGGACTCTTAGTGGCCGCGATGAACTGGGGAAGGACATAGTTGAGGGGGCGCTGACCATTGACCTCCTTGGTCAACTGACGGTAATTGTCCTCGCAGATTTTTGCCAGAGCAGACATGGCACCTTCCTGTGCCTCGTTTGAGGTTTGTCCGGAAGTGTTACCCACCAGATCAAGAAGTTGAGGCAGCAACTCGGGCCAACTTAGCAGACCTCCGCGTCGAACGATCTCGGTCGCAATGTTTCCAGCGAAGTTGCGAATCTGGGAATTCTTGTCTTGCAGGCACATGGGTACTGCGAGCTTGACGAGTTGAAGGCTGGGTTCGGGGATGCTCTTCCATTCGCTTCGAACGTTGTTCTTGAGCATGATACCGGCAGCGGACCGCACGAGGTGGAAGTCCTGCTCTGTAAATTGGAGGCCATTGGGAGGCGATGAGCTCGAGAAAAGGTAGGCAAGATAGTTGTTGATGTCAGGCGAATTCTTGGCTTGTTGGAGCATCTGCAAAGAACATGATTAGTTGGGGCCTGGCGCATGAAGTGCGATAGTGCAAGCAAAGTCTTACCAAGTCAGCCTGTTTCTGGGCAGTCTTATTGAAACCGCTGAGAGAGTCCTTGAGGCACGCAGCGAGCTGCTGCAGCGAGTCGGGGGAGGGTTCCCAGGAGGACATGGCTGCGGTGGTAATGAACAAGGTCGTTGAGTGTCGCGAAAGGCGGGTATAGGGAGAAGAGGGGCGCTGAAGCGGGATGGGTACTTTGTTTGAACACTCTTCACATGAGCGAAGGTTCGTAGATCCTGCTCGTTGACGATTAGCAATGCGCAAAGCTAAGCCAAGTCGAGGCTCAAGCAAAAGACAATGGCAGTAGGGCTCTGCTCTGGATGAGGGGAGAGACGAGCGGTGGGCTCTTGGATAGTGGGATACAGTCTGGGTTGGTTGGTATCGAATGGGATATGGGTAGGATTGGCGAAGCGAATGTGCCCCTCCGATACAGGGATGTGCAACACCGACCGTGGGGCCACAGTTGAAAGCTCAAGTCAAAGTCAAGTCAACTCTTATTCACCTGGTGCTTTCTTGCTCTTCTCTTCTCTTTTCTTTCGTCAAGTACTAATTGAAATTGTGGTAAAGGTATCAAAGAGTGGGCTAATAGGGCGCTGTACGCCGATAGACGCGAGAGTGAAAGAAGAAGACAATGTAGGGAAAGAAGTCGACGATCTCTTACGTTAGAGTTGAAGAAGCTCAGCTGCCCACAATGGAAACCTTGGAAGTTTTGGTGTACAGTAGAGAGAGGAGCCCTGCGATGGGAAGAGAGCGGAGGCTCGAAGGCGGGCGGCCTGTATAATGTTTATTTTGGGTTTAGCTCTGGCGAGATGAGACAGAAATATGTCGTCTCACACAGTGTCGGCACACTCTAACGCCCTGAAACACGCACAGCAGCCGGTGTCAAAACCAAGGGTCCAAAGAAAAAAAAATTCAGTTGCGTGGCGCGATAACGATAACCCGCGGGATGAAGAAATCCAATTTAGCCAAGACTGAAGACTCTTTTTCTTTTTTTCTTTTTGCAGGGGTCGTCACCGAAGCTCCAGGCTAGATTAGATTAGATTCAGGGACTAGAGTCAGTCAGCAAGACGAAATAGCCGTTGTTTGGGGTCTATCGTCCAATAGATCTCAGTCTTTTGGTCCTGAATTCCCCGTATTTACGCCTGCAACGGGCCGCGGCCATGCCTGAGAAATGGTATTTAACGTTCTTTGGATCGGCCCGTAGATACAGCACAAACATTTCAGTGATGACGGAAAACATATCGACAGTGCTGGATACCACCGCCATTATCTGTTTACTGAGATGAATTTACGCGGTGCGTAAACCTGGGATTCAGTAACAAGAAAACTCTTGATCTAGATGTAGCCACACCAGAGCATGATTCCAAGATCAGTCTGGCCGCAAGTGCCGCGCAGCTTGATGTTGCACCAGTCTTAATTATCAGGTATCACATGTGCGATGCTATCTCCCAGCCAGTCGCCATTGTCGTAGAGCGGTCTGCAAACTGGATACCCTAAGGACCTGACAAACAATGCTCTCTTATTGATCATTTCCTGGCACGTAGAGCACACGATAGATATATAGATACACCACCATATTACAAGTGATGCCGTGTAATAGGGAGCATCTTCTGTTCCTTGTATGTCTGATGATATTTGCCTACATATGGATACACCTCAAGCCTCTCTCAACCAAAGAGGCAGTGGACTGTCTTGGTATCACACACACATCTCCGCCAGGTGACAAACATTTGTCTCCAACCATTTGCCTGCGTGTGCCACTGCGGAACCATCCGGGATCGTGCGTGGTCCATGTCGTAATTCTCCCAAAACTGCCCTTGACAGCTCTGTTACTATGTGACATGATGAAGCGGTGCACCATATCTCCATGTGGCCCTGTACTTGTGATGAGTATCTTGTTGAAAGACTCCACTAGGAACTCCCGATCTTCGTTTCTGTGTAGACTGTAAAGGCAGAAGCGATAGACGTTCTTCCAAGGTCCAAGTTTCAAATTGGTCCGAGAACAACCTCCGTGATATCTCAGGCCGCAGCTGGCTTGGAACTCAACAGCTGTAGTTTTTCCGAAACAACTTGGACAATGGTCTTGAAAGCCTCCATCTCCTCCTCTACTGTGCCGCCCATCCCAGCATTAGCGAAGCTCATTGAGTTGGTAACATAGACCGGAAGTTGTGCTTTGCGGGCCAGTAACTTTGCCAGGCGTGTTGTAAACTCTATCGACGTCTCTGATGAGTAGAGCGTCGTAGATAGCGGCTGTGCCTGGTCAAGTCTCTATCAAATAGATCCGAGTTAGCAATGTCCTTGTTACCCGGTTAGGAACCGGGCCGCACTCACGTTGGGCAGGGCATAGACAAAGGAGCCTAGATGTACAGGTGTGGAGACCTCATCTTGTGACGCGGTTGTGAGGAAAAGCACAATAGACTTTGCTTTGGTGGATAGGCGGAGGTAGATGCGGGTATCGAGTGAGCGGGGGAGGGGTACGGAGAGCTCAATTGTGTCTGTGGCCATTGTGATGTAGCCTCTTGAGGTAGAGGCCTGGGATGGCCTGACAAAGAGAAACTGTACCGTCTGTTATAAAAATCGGAGTCTGTTGCGAGGCCAGGCTGTAGTAGCCAAGTACTCGTGTAGGTTGAATAGAGTTGGTTTGGATGTGGTTTATTTTGTCTGGGCGTCTGACGTAACTGGATTAGCTGTCAGTATGCGCTCTTTCACCAGAAGCCTCTAATCCCAACATACAATAGATAATAGCAAAATTATGCCGATATTTGATAAAGATAGCCTTCCCTTTGTTATCGATATATCCACGGTCAAGTCGGAGGTTTGCATCAATTCCGCAATCACATGATCTCCTCAACCCCACGCAAACTCATGCGAGGTCCGCAAAAACCCTATCATAGGTGTGGTAAGAAGTGAGCGATATGAGTTAATCACGATTGTATTTTTCTTTATTTTATTTTTCGTTTTTTGTTTTATTATTTGAAATCATTAACTCACTCAACTAATTGACCTATCTTGCAGAGACTTTTGTCAACTTCCTAAAAGATTAGTTCACCATCTGGTGGGCGCTCTTTCTCTTTTTATCAACATTCCTATCTACCCCGCCATGACACTTATTACTTGCAAGTAACATACTTACATATCAACACCTATCTCTAAGCCAACCAAGATGGCTGAATTTGAAGATGGCCACCACATTGAAATTGTCCCTGATGATAGTGCCTGGGCAGGCGTAGAGGATAATGCTGAAGACCCCGAGGAGGTTCGCGTTATATTCAGCGCCCTGGATTCATTCTTGTGAGTTTACTCAAGAGCACTATGTTCAAATCCACTCGAGTTAGATGATCATGCTTAGTTCTCTTAAGAACATACTGGAAACTCTAAGGGGTTGCTTTGTGATGACCAGACTCCCGCTCCAAGAGGCTTTATTCCCATACTGAGATTTTCACAGCCAATACGCCAAAGTCTCACACTTCAATGTCACCCACCTTCGCCGTCAAGCCTTTTACGCATTGCCTCAAGCACAATGGCAACTCTTAGCTGCACCCCCATTCAACTTCCTCGACACACTCGAAAAGACTGATGAAGCAATTGACGAGAATGCTGAGCTGGCTCGTACCATTG
Organism: Fusarium aywerte; assembly: GCA_013186375.1. NCBI lineage: Eukaryota > Fungi > Ascomycota > Sordariomycetes > Hypocreales > Nectriaceae > Fusarium > Fusarium aywerte. The sequence continues at coordinate 183,002 of JABCQV010000099.1, read as the reverse complement.
CCCGCATTGGTCTTCAGTCATTTCGCATGATGACGGCTGATCCGGAAGGCCAAGAGCCTACGATGCCTCAAGAATGGGCCGGAGTAGCTAAGCACTCTGATGTGGATAAGGCCAGGAGCACTATTCGACAATTCTACCGAGATTGGACTGCGGCGGGAGCTGCGGAACGGGAAGCTTGCTATGGCCCTATCATGAAAGCCCTCGCGACTGAGAAGGAGAGATACCCGGACAGATCTCCTTTAAAAGTCTTGGTACCGGGTGCAGGTCTAGGAAGACTAGTATTCGAACTAGTTGCGAATGGATACACCGCTGAAGGGAACGAAATTTCTTATCACCAGCTGCTCGCCTCCTCCTACATCCTCAATTACTGCCCCACAGCCGAGCAGCACACCATTTACCCCTGGGTTCACAGTTTCTCCAATCATCTCACCCGAGCCAACCATCTTCGAGGCTACCCGGTCCCGGACATCCATCCGGCTTCTGTTCTAGCTGAGACACCTAACATCGGAGAGATGTCTATGTGCGCTGCTGATTTCCTCTGCCTCTATGCCGACGAAGATCACGAAGCGCAGTACGACGCCGTGGCAAGTGTTTTCTTCCTAGATACAGCACCCAACCTGATGCGGTATCTCGAGGTCATACGACACTGCCTTCGACCTGGAGGTGTTCTTATCAACGTTGGACCGCTGTTGTGGCATTTTGAGAATAATGCTCCTGGAACCCATGGGCAGGATGGCGACGCAGAACATGACCCCAAAACTTCATCGGGCATCGCAGATCCAGGAAGCTTCGAGTTGGCAGACGATGAGGTCATCGCACTTCTGGAGAAGATGGGTTTTGTCGTTGAGTGGCATAAGACTGGCGTTCATGCACCGTATATCCACGATCCTGACAGTCTTTTACAGTCGACGTATAAAGCAAGCACTTGGCTCGCTCGAAAGCCACTGGACACGAGTGGCTCTTAAATAAAAAAATTGAATGCAAGAATAATAAAATTTCATTAAGTGATTCCAGTTCAATTTATCATGATCAAGATCGATATTATCTCTCAACAGTAGGTAATGTGTCAATAACGAAACCCCAAGGATTACAACAGTAGCATCCCTACTATAGACATAATTTCAACGATAACTCAAATCAACAAGGCTATTAGGCTGCATTAGTTCAACCAAGTGAACCTGGTTTTAGTTGCAATTTCTTTGGGGGGTTCTTGATATATCAGTCACTGTTTTTCTTTTCTCTTGTTGTTTATTTATTTAATTTGGGATAATAACTGGCTTATTCATGATGTATCCAGTGAATTGATGGCTGGCCTTAGCACAAATCGCTTATCGCGTTACCCTTACAGCTTGGACTTCTCCGGCACCATGAGCTCTCCACGCTGCCACAGCGCACCACCATCGATAGCCACCGTCTCACCGTTAACGTGAGATCCAGCCCGGCTAGCCAGATAAACGACGGCACCAGCAATATCCTCAGGATGGCCAAGTCTGCGCATGGGGTTGGAGGCTGCAAACTGGTCAGCACCACCTGACATCTCCAATAGTCCGTTAGACATCTTGCTAGGGAAGAAGCCAGGGCAGATGGAGTTGACGGTGATGTGTCGGGGTCCTAGCTCCATGGCGAGATTGCGTCCGAGATGCAGAACAGCGGCCTTGCTGGCAGAGTAACCGTATGTGCCCTGCTTTCCAATTGTGCCGACAGCAAGACCTGCAACACTAGCTGTAATGATGACACGGCTGGGGTCCTTGATCGAAGCGTTCTTCTCCAGCAGTGGCGTGAACAGACGAATCGTGTTGAAAACAGCCTTAACATTGAGATCCATGACCTTGGCGAACGCAGAGTCCGGGTGCGTATCAAAAGACTCGCCCCATGTCGCGCCGGCATTGGCGAAGAGAATATCCACGCGATCAGTGTGCTTCTTGACCTGTGCGAGCAGACTCTCTACGCCCTCGAACTTGGCAGAGTCGGCAGGGACTGAGATGGCGACAGCGCCAGGCTGGAGATTGGGGAGCGCATTGAGAGCCTTGCAAGCCTCCTCGCAGGCGGCGGCCTTGCGAGATGAGATGAAAACTTTTGATGCGCCTGCTTGTAGGAATCTGAGATGATGTCAGTCGCGTTCAAGGAACGGGGCTAAAACAAGTCACCAACGCTGAAGCTGCATGAAGACCCAGACCGCGGGAGCCACCAGTAACGACGGCGACCTTGCCCTTGAGGGAGAAGAGCGAAGGGAAATCTTGCAATTGAGCCTCGGCCATGATGTTTATGTTGGCGTTGGTGTCAAAAAATAAAAGTGGACAAGGATGGGTGGACAAGGAGTGACGTTGATAAAAAAGGGGGTGTTTGTTCTATGGTTGTTTTACAATGAGTTGGACCAAATTTTGAGCAAATCTCTTATGAAAACAAAAGAGGAGAAAGTATGCTTTATAGGAGGAGAGTTGTTAGGGACGTTTCCCCTTGATCTTCGCGGCGAGCTATGAGCCTCGGAGTATTGACTTGGCCTGGGGTACGTCCGGGGTTCATTGATTAACTTCCGGTTGCGGGGAAGAAGATGCCGAGGCACGATGTCCGTTCTGTGGGTCTATTTCGGTAACCAGCTAAATACTTGATGAGCTACGGATACATCATCGATATTCATAAGAAGGTTTGTTTTTTGCTTTATAAACATGTATTCAATCTGGCATCGAAAGTAGGTATTATTGAATAAAGAAATTGCAATTCAGCGTATCAGAGAGTCAAACTTTACGCTATACTGATGAACTTGAAACAATTTGAGACAGTAAGAGGTATACTCAGATCTCTCCTCCTGTAACACCACAAAAGAGAAAGACCCATCCCGATGATTTCGATAGGGAAAAAAAAATAGACAACGCGGGAAGATGAAGAGTTGACATCATCATATTCCAAGATCATTATTTTGCGACACATCAAGATTTGTGTGCTGTTTCACCTTATCCTGTGCCATATCATGCAAAGAAATAACATACCCAAAAACAATATATCATCAATATCCTCCTAGATCGAAATCGACGAAAATGCTGAAACAATATGCAAAAACCGGACCAATACTAATAAAATGATAACGGCTGCCTTGCCCAGAACGTGCAGATTTGTTCTGCCACGCCACCGAGCCGAGAACTTCAGTGTCGTAACCAAAACATCATCTCCATGATTCAGGCAGTACGTCTGGAAACTCAACTGTAGACCTAAGCCGTAGCTGTCTCGCTATTGCAAAGCTTTCGAGACGAGTTTCGCAAGAGCATGCCAAATCGCAGCTCCTGAGGAACGTATATATGTGAGTGTTATCGAAGACACCCAATGTAGGGACCTGCTGAAGCAGGCACCATAGAACGTGAATATGAGGGCACTCGCAAAGCCATCACCTGCGATGCTTTTTTTTGTGCGTATGCATCTTGTTTGCCCAACTGGTGTTGACAGCTTCAGTAACAACATCCCAATCCGAGCCCACTACACGACCAATAAAAAGCACTTTAACGTTGTGTTCCACGGTGGTGAGTTTCGAGTAGTTAACTCGGGACTCCTTGGAGATTCGCTCGCCTTGCTCGTAAATGTGCACACGAACTGGAGGAAATCCTAGTTTTGGCTCATTACTCAAAGGGGCGGGATTTCGATTGCTACTTTCAGCGACGATGCCATGTTGTTCGGCCTTGACACCACTCTTTTTACAACCCTTTTTACCATATGTAGAGATTGGACTAATATGTTAGCGGACGCCGATTATTGCATGCCACAATACTTACATGCAAGTGCAGTGCCCAAGGTCATTTGCGACAACAATAAACCGGCGAAAGTGAACAAAGATTCGACCGCCGTACTGGTCACGATAGACCGTTTCCTCTACAATGCTGCCACCTCCTGCTGGCTCTGGCCATAAGACCTTGAAAACCTAATGGGCGGTTAGTATAGCTGGAAGGTGTGATAGCAATATCAACTTGCCTCTCCAGGTTGGAACGCATGAGAAGGCGCAACGGTATATCCTGAACCGATATTAGCCCGAGAACGAAGATGTTCCAAGGGTGTACGTACGTGGATCTAGCGTTTCCGATTCACCGCTAGTGCCTATGATGTGCTCTTGGTTGCCCGAAGGCGCGGATGGTGGAGGTTCCTCTTCCTCATCTTGAGCTACTAAATCTTTTGTTAACCTTCCGAAACATCGCTTGGTGCTGAGTATCATACTGTATGCAGCGTATGTTGCAGACGACGGCTCGCCACTTCCATATCGATCACGAGCGTAGCGTTTGCTTTGTGCAAGAGCTTCCTGAAGTTCCGGATCTTCGTATTCACCTGCACCATCTGTATATTGCTGAGTGGGAGTAGAGGCTGTCACATTCATGTAAGCGCTGTTCGTGATCATACGAGGAGTTATCGTACATACCTTGTGCAGTTTGTTGATATGCGTGGTACTGTCCAGTAGCCTCATCGTAGTCTATACATGTTAGTAAACTACGCGCTCAGGATAAATAGCATGCATCGGTAGGAGCTTACACATGGGTTCGGCCTGCGGGCTGGAGGCCTTGCGTTGAGCATAGCGATCGTCGTAAGCTTGCTCATCGTCTTCGGGGATATCTTCCTGAACAGGCGCTTTTCCTTTCCCACTGGAAGTTTTGGATGACTTCGATTTTGATTTCGAAGAACTACCATGCGACCTCGATGACCTAGACTTCACCTTCGATGACGAGCTCGTAACAGTATAATCATCGTCTGGACCATTAAATATGTTAGTGTCGCTCTATTGACAAATGTGTTGAAGATAAGTAGGCGCATGTTGGACAAGATGCTAGCCCAAGACGGAACGTACTATTTTGTTCATCTCCAGCGGTTTGTTCAGGACTTCGTATGTTGACTGCCCCGAACTGTTGTGTCATCTGCTCCACTGGAGTTCGGGGTGTCTGGCTGTTCTGGGCAGCCTCATATTCGCTCTGCCATTGGATATCGGGGTTGCCTGCATAGATATCGTCAGTGACATTTCTAGGAACTAACAAGCATGTCTTGAGATGCAATACGAACCTGAAGCATCTACTCGTTGGCGGTAGTACTGCTGATAGTCTGGGTTCCAGATCCATACAGACCACTCGCTCCATCCTGATCTGCTCGTTTGATACATAGTAGCATTTTGCGCATACAGGCAATGCTTCTAGATATCGCGGCTCGATTGCGGCTATACAAGAAAGAACGTCGGATCAACGACAATGCTGGGTGGAAATATGGCAAGTAACAATTCACAAGCAAACCGTGTATGGTTGCAAATGGCACGAATTAATCGACAAAATTTGAACCGAGCAAGCTGTTGCCAAAAAGTGATTGAGGACCAGTCGAACAACCGGTTGATTGAGATCGTAAGGCTTCTATCTCGTCACCTCGAAGGATGAAGACCTTTCGTCGGTTGGAACCCAGGACACTTGCCAACGTTCAAGCAAAGAGTTACCAGCAGCTGAGAAGATGGTGGGTTGGGGGCTTTTGTAGAAATGGACGAGAGTCAAAAGTGACAAAGTAAACCGTTAAATCGACAAGCTGGGTAGCTAACCAAGAATGCGGCTCAGCTCTCTATCCAAAAGCCGACTAGACGAGGGAGCTGCAACTCGGTTGCACGAGGATGAAGAACCAAGCTCTCGTTGGTTTGCTTGGGGTGCGTTTACAAAGACCGGGTCTGAAAGGTATCCTTGCGGGTGAAAGTACTCGACAGATCTCGCGAGGATAACTGTCTCGTCTCTGTTTTAGTGCTATACCGTTTTTCCTGTATCTGGGGTTAAGTCGACCAGTGTTCTGTAGGGATTGGTGCTTGTGGCGTATGTACGTTGAGGGACATAGGTCAGATGCTGCCGCCAAAACTAGGATTGTCGCTTCAGAGTTGCATAAAGTATGCTGAAGGGGTATCTCGAGCGTTTCTTATGGTGGTCTTGCTGGTGAACTAGGAGTCAGAACAGTCGTTGCAGTCTGGTTTGGTCGAGATGGTGGCACAACAGGAACAGTGGCATCTGCCCGCAATAAAATACTAGCAGCAAGAAACGCAGAATTGTGCTGTAGCTTGGCTGCAGAAGTTGTAGCACTCACTGGCCGGAGCAAATCGCATGCAGCCTGGTGTCAATGAGGTTGAATTCCCGAGTGCCTACAGCACACACAACCTTGAAGGACGGAAAACAAGAGATAGAACTGGAGGGCTTAGAGTGTGGACAACTGAGCGGCAGCCGCAGCTTATCAGTCGCTTTTGACTATGCAGTCCAGCATCTCTTTAATGTCGCGCATCAGCCAGCGAGTAGCAGACGGAGCGTCGAGTGGGGATGGATGCAACAAGTGGAGGAGGTGGACTCATGGAGGGGTTCTGGGAGGAGTCGAGCTGCAAACTCGCATGACGAGACCCTTGGTTAGCTAGGTCGAGTCAAGTCTCTAAGAGAAGAATAGGCGAGAGCAGAGGTAGCTTCCATCTTAGATAACCCGATTCAAGAAAGGCAATACGCCAGCCGAAAGAGCAACGAGAGAACGATATGGGTAATGCCATCTGGAATAGGCACCGAAGAGCGCTGGAGTCTCGAGTAGACGACACGCCCCTCCGAATACAGGGCATAATGCATAGAGCCGAGAGGGTATTGGATCGAGGGACCAATTGGGAGGGGAGTGAGCGATTTAGAAAACGTCCATCGGGAATGACTCCAGGGTGTAGTTTGTTGGTGTTGAGGTATAGCTACAAGGACGAGGCTCTAGCTGCATTCATTAGCTCGGAGACTAAGTGGGCGGGAAGAGCACAGTGTGCGCTGGAGCATCCACCAATAGTGGAATCCTAGATGGCCTCAAAACCCCGGGCACTACAAACTCTCTGGGCTTGCTCGTTAGTTTAAATAGAGTAGAGGTTGACCATTTCAACTATTTAAAAATGTAAATTGAATTTTGTGGCAGAAAAGACAACAACAAGTGATGTGTTTCTATGCAAAGCACAGGTAGGTTGCCCAACACATAATCACCTTGACACATGACACGTTACTTAGCGGGTTTGTCTTAAAATACCCCAGCAAGTATGACAGAGATATTCACCTTGTCACTGGTCAACGTCGCTGCATAATCTGAGGAAATCCTCGCTTTATCCCCTCCTACGCTCTGCTGTCACATTCTTATTTGGTCAACACGGACCAGGACATAACGAATACTCGACGTGTTTTGTCAATGGGTAAAACCAACAGCTTCCACGGGTATGCACTTGTTCATATTCCAGGCGCTAAATGTTACTGGATTTTAGTGGCCGCTGCCCCCGATGCCGGGAGCACTTCCCCTAAAACTTGACCTAACCTTGTTGTGACTTCAACGTGCAAATCAGTTGCCGGATTACGCTGGTCCAGGGCTGTCACTCGCTAAATGGACCTGGGAAAAAGCAACCCCCTGGCTCGGTTGCTCGACTGCTTTCATTTCCCTCCATGTCAACTCCCTTTTCCTTCTCCCTCTATGTATCCATTCTATCACATCCCATCCTATCCTATCGTTCGTTTCCCGTCAATAGTCGATCTTTTTGAGCCAAAGAGCCTCAACGGTCGTCTCGGCATTGATTTGTCTTGCCTCGTCTGGTCAGGTTATCTGAGAAATGGACAAGCCGCCTCCAGTTCCCATGAATCCGTCTCCTTTCCCTAGCTCTGTTGATCTTACGTACGTCGATGGATGCCGTAGCGTACGACAACCACAACCACTCGAGCTATGCTCGAACCCACCAGAACCAACATCACCAATACCCTCATAGCTCTACCTCGCCCCTTCCTGTCCCTGGGGCTCGTGAGAGATTTCGTTCCCCAGAGCAGGCTGAGGGCGAGGGTCGTTATCAGACTCTCGACGCTCTGCCGCCTTCCCTTCATGTCTCGACAAGCTTGCCCATGTCTGAAGTCGATACCGTATTTTCCATTTATCAGCCAACATCTACCCAGGCCAGCATCATCAGCAGACGCGATGTAGACATGTCCGGTCCGCCTCCCCCACCTCGTCCTCCACCGTCATGGAAAGCTGGCCTTGATGAGCCATCTCTTCCACCTCCACCGCCGTCTTATCTTCGACCTCCAATGATATTGCCACAGGCACTTTCGCCCGCGTCGAATCGAACCCCATTTGACAGACCCCCGCCTCCACCACCGCCTGGAGATACTTTTGTCCATACGAACCTACGACCACCACTCGTATATGATCGTAACGCGGTTCTCACTCATAAACAGTCACCTCAGCAAATACTACCGCCGCCACCCCCTCCAGCTCTCCGGACGCCGACCGGTTCAGCACTTGACAACTCTAGCGCTGCCACAACACAAACCCCAAATTTGAGGCCACCAAGAGGGTTTACTGGCTTTGGGCAATTGCCTAACGCCCAGGAGTTACTGGGAGGGAATCGCCTGGGAAACCTATCAGTTCCTCAATCAAGTCGACACGAACTCATTGGCTCGACTTCAAGATCACCATCTTCAACCTATACCATACCACGGTTAATTGACGACATTGCCTCTTCTTATGATTCTCTATCTGATGAAGACTCCATTGTTCTCAGAAACTCGCGACAGTTTCCTCCGCTATACCCAACTGCGTCCGCCCTGAATTCCCAAGGGCGAAATCGCAAAACGTCCATGACAAATCGGATAACTACTTGGATATCCGAGTATGAACGGGATCGTGCGCCAAAAGATCGGCTAGACTTGAGTGCCAGTCTTGAACCTCTTCTGGAAACCACCAGAGGCGACAGAAGCCATCTATCGAAAGAATCTGTACCTTCCGAGGATACTTTAGAATTCCTCTGGACCAAACTCAAAGACCAGCGGGTCAAGTTAAATGACATAAAGAGTCAAATGGCTAAGAAGAGGAAGAAATTAAGAGAGTTACGTCGAAAGAGAGATGACGCAGACAATGCATTCATGGGTGTCATTCGACCCATGCTGATTGCTCATCAAGAACGATTGGAAACGTCACCCATCACCCTGGAAAGACGCCTAGCAGATTTGCAACGGCTAAGAACTGAGTATCAGGATTCTGAAAATGACTATGAAGATCTTGAGGTCACTCTCGATGAAGAAGAAGAAACGCTGAATAGATTAGAAATTCGCTTCTTCAGTCTGTTGGCAGTTGATCAAGCCACCCCACTTGAGCAGTCACCCGAGGACGAACCTGAGCACGAAGAGGACAACAATATGCCGAACGACCTGATGGGCATCTTGTCCAACGGCCCACGTGAAGACGTGCACCCTCTATTCATGGAACTCATGGCCGCAGTCGGTGATCTCGAAAACGCCAAAGAAGAGCTTGACGAGCTACTGTTTCTCAAAGAACAGCATGAGGGCGAATTGAGGATGAAATCTGCTGCAGGGATGGATTTGAATGAGGCTGAGATTGAGTTTTTCGACGAGTTTCCATTGGAAGAGGAACAGATGCGCAGTAGTGTCACAAGCCTGGAACAACAAGTAACGCATCTTCGAAAGTTGTGTGAGGAGAAGGGGGTGATGAAGAAACATTTGTCATCGCGAGTCTCTTACCTTCTATACCCCGAGAACGGATACGAGGATATAGAACTCGACAACGTCTCTGTAATCTTGCGAACCCACTCGGATCTTGCCGATCCGACATTTCCTGTGATTATAAGTCAGCCTGAACACATTATGGCTGAAGATTTCCCTCTCACATCGAGTGGGGCGCTCAAGGCAGCGGCAGCATTGCCGGTAACTGACCCAGAGAAGCCAAGCCGTATGCAGCTCGCGTCCAAGGAATATTCTATTGATCGGCTTATGCTGGACCACGGCGAGGGTGGAAAGGGAGACTTTATCAATAGATGGCTTCTGCACCAGCTTCGTCTATCGTCTACCAACGCGCTGCTGCTCCACACGACGTTTACAAAGAGTCGGGCACTCAAAATTCGTGACCTTGATCGTTGGCAAAGCGATGTGCTGCATTATTGGTGGAACGATGAGGGCGCAGAGTTGCCCGAAGACATGGTGCAGCTTGTAACGAGTGAACACTCCAACGATGGGTCAAGAGTCGGGACAAATCGTCTTTCGAGGGCGATCACTTATACTCCAGGTATGCTTGGTGGTCGACAAAGTTACTTGACTGGTAGTAGTATCGCTGCGCACTCTGCCTGGGACTGAGCTCAAAAGCACTGAGTTTGTCGACGGAGCCAGATTCACTATTCTTTTTTATGTCTTTTCACGCCTCGTCTTTTTCTTTCATTTATTTTGCGTCAAGGAAGCATTGGGCTACGGATTGGTGACTAAAAGGTGGACGGTTCTTTATCTTTTGGGATATTCCGGAGATCAGGTGGGCCAGTTACAGTCTGGAGCAAACAGCACTAGGCAAAGACCTAGGTCAGCACGAGATTGTTTTCTTTTTTTAGTTTGTTTGCTTAGCGGTCTTGAGTCTGTCATTGTTTTGTTTTGTTCTTTTTTTTTGGCGCAGATGGCAGCGAATTCTCCTATACCCTATTCTTGTTCTTGACTGAGAAAGGAGGTAATGTATGTGGATATACCCTTAGCTTGGCGTGGCATAGTAGGGACCAGGTGGACGGATATAAAAGAGCAATAGATTGGCTAAGTAAGAATATGTTTTTTTTTCAAAAGGTAGTATAACCGAAGCTCTTGTCTCAGAGCTGTAGAATAGTAGTCCTACTATTGACGATGCTACGGATGGTGTTGACCTTTACTTTATAGGGAGTGTTTCTTTTGTGATTTCTCGTACTGTAATTTCCCCACTTTGAACCAATAGTTCCCGCAATACAGCGGGTCAATAAGCCCACGAGAGGAGAGGGTTCGGGACGAGCCTCGCGGGGACGGGGAGATCCACCGTTTGTTCTTGTACCAGTACATGAATACCATCGGCAGGCAACTGGTTACAGCATGACTAGTAGGTAGGCCATCTCTTCGCTTAGAGTGAAGAAAGAGGGGGGAGTGTGCGTCAAACGGCCGAGACGAGGAGGAAGGAGGAGGAGGCATGTGACTGGACTGAGTGTGGGTTTTTGTGATTTCTGGTTTATGATTTCATTCTGGACTTGACCTCTCAAATTAGAAAAAAAAACTGCATCTGCATTTAAATGGTGGACACAAGCGTCATTCCAATTATCTCATTTGAAAATGTCGTGCCACTGCGGCAATCTCTATCTGTTTTTGTCTTTTCCGTTTCTTGATTCTGGTGAGGGCCTTGTTCGGTAAATTACAAACAAAAAAAAGACACAAAAAGTGACAGAAAATTGGATTGGATGTTGACTGCGCAGAGTGGAGAGACTCGATCCATTGGTTGGTCGGTCGAATACACTTCTGAGACAAAATATGCAGTACGTAGTACCTAGGCAAAAAAAAGTAACAAATTCGCAACTACATTGCAGTACTGTACAGCGATTATCACAGGTATGCTGACCATGACCAAGTGTTTTGACTAACATGGATTTACCCTGTAAGGCTGGAGACGGGAGACGGCATGATGTGGGTTGGAGTGTAAGTAAATGTGCACATCATTTATTATTGTGAGAATGACTGGCACACAATGAGATATGTATTTATGTATGTATGTTACCTATCAACTCTGGCAGACAAACACGGCTTATCATACATAAACGTGAGACAGTCCAAATGCAACCGGGTAAAATATCGCAATCAAGAAAACCCCATCAATCGCTAAATACTGTACAATACAACCTCATGCAGTTTACAGCTCCACCCATCTAGGTATGTATCCCATCCATATCACCACAGCAAGCAAGCAGTACTATGGATCAAATCACTAGACAAACTACGGCTATCACACATCACATCACATCAACCCACATGCAAAACATACTTCCCTATTTTTCCCCACGTTGCTCCCACTGAAAAAAGAAAAAGCAAACCAAAACCAAAAACCCTTCCAAAGCCGCGTCCTCCCGCGCGGGCATTTATTCGCCAGACCCTTTTTCTTCGTGGGGGGATCGTCCCCCTTCCCTCCGATGTCATCTGGCATCTCCGAAGGGTACAGTGTGACGATACTCGTATTTCTTTCTTCCAAAGTCAGCGATAGTACGACACAATGTATAGCTTTGTGAGATCAAGGTAAGGTCGTGGTGCGGCTCTGCGATAACGAGTGAATAGGTACAAAGGATCCTGGATCACACCGGTTCGAGAATGACGTGCATGTTGATTCATGAGGGTAAGATCAACTCTTTGGCCAAGACGCTTGATAGCTTGGGGATTTGAAGCCTAGAATCATGTGTTACATCGGCTATGGGGTTAGCGGAAAACTTGACGTCTTAGTTAAAGTTGCAGAAAACAAACAGCCTAAGAGCGGACCTAAAGAGGCATGATATGGATGAATTATATCTTATTAACGGTAAAAACAACTATACTTTGAAAAAAACGAGTGTTGTCTGGCTAGGACGACCATCTTTTTGCATTCTGTGTTGTATATCCAGGTATGACCGAAAACACGCAAACGGTAACCCAGTTATGCTCATGCCTCCTCTTCGAATAAACGCTTCAATGTTCTTGGGGACTGAGAAGGACTTGAGTCTTCGCGAAGCCATTCGGTGATGCTGGGTGTGTACTTTGTGTTGACCTTTGTATTCAACTCGTCTCTAGGTTTCATTGTCTGGGGAGCAGCAGCACTCGTTTCTGCAGCGGTGTAGGGCTTTTGTTTAGCCCAGAACTTCCACTTGCTTTTCCTTTTCCTTGTCTGCTTCTGTTCTGTCTGTTCACCCTTCTTCGATTTGCCCATCTTGAGCCCTTGACTAATGCGTCGCCATGTCAGATTGCCCGTGTTGTCATTCTTCTTGGTCGACTTGACAGCCATAACCTTATTTTGAACAGGAGGAGGCGATAGAGTTACGTCCGGCGGACTCGCCACAATCTTGGAGCGTCTTCGAAGCTTTGTAGATGCGCTGTTGTATCTCTGGCCCCGACGCCGTGGATGACGGCTGTGGTAGGCTCCATGGCTGTGTCTGTGATATGCATGGTGGCGATGCCTTGGCCGATCAGACGAAGACGAAGAATCGTCTGAGTCTACTTGTCTTTTATGCCTTCTGAGACGACGGCGCATGGCTTCCTCATTGACAGAGGTTGCTTTCGTAGCATGAGAAGACTCGCTGGTACGGGCATATGAGCGCGGATTGACTCGTGAGTCGTACGAGTTTCTGGTCACCAGAGATGTAGGGTAAGAGCTTATAGGTGCAGCCAGGTGTGTCGAATACGATGGAGCTCGAGAGTGACTGGAGGAGTAGGATCCGGCATAGGACGCAGTGTTTGAGAGTGTCGCGTAGCTATAGAGGCCCAATCCAGTGACGCTAGAGATTGACATGGTGGCGGTTTAAAATAATAAATAAATAAAGGCGTTTGGGGAGGGCGAAACGATAAGATACGATAGTGTTATTGATGAGGGTGAGTGAATGAAGCAGTGCTAAGATGCGTAGGTGAATGGTGTAAGTTGTAAACAGAGAGAGCTTTTCTTGGTTATGAGGGAAGGCCAGTGGTTGAGAGGTACCTTCTCAACTTGCAACGATGGCACTGTGGATTTGTGTAAGTATGTGAGTTGTTACTCTCGGGAAGAGGGAATCATGAATCCCTGGGAGTACACCTCACAGCACTTTAACTTTGATTGTAAACATGTAACATCCTTGAGGGATATGAATTTTTGGCTGCTGAAAGCATAGATACCAAATTAGGAGGTCATTTTGTGTCCTTAGAGCAGATTCTTAGAACATTTACTTTTTGCACACTCAAGCTCAGATGCCAACTTTTCTGTTACGCCTGAAATATGCGGTCAAAGTTTCTCATAAAGTGCTCTCCTGGTATTACTTTAAACCAAATAAGCTCCTCAATATTGCGAATACAGTTCTCCAGACTGCGAAGCAGTTCACAAACTCTGTCTACAAAAGAAACATGTCCACTCATATCAGATACCCGCCTCAGCCCCCATCTAAAAACACATGTATTAAAATCGCCCATCCCGTCTTAAAGGATACTCTCTATCGAGTTCGAGCCTCGCCCAATCGAGTCATTGCTCAGACCGTTGTGGGAGGCCGTACTAGTTTCTGTCTGCCAGGGCGAGACGACCGCTCCATCAGGGTAAGATGCTTCTTCCTCTGAAGTGCGAATCAAACGCACATGGTTCGTTGGCTCATGTTGCCACTCCATTGCTGTATCTTCCTCTGTGGTACCCATTTCGAAGGCAAGCTCGAGCATCTTGGTGTATAAGATGCCCATCCGAGAGCAGAACTCTTGTATTTCGGTCGGCATGTTCTTATTCCTGCTTATAATGTCGTTGTGAAGGTTAAATAAAGATGTGCGAATAGAGTCGAGGGGTTCTGAGCCCTTAGAGTGTCGTTTCTTCTTATGGGATCGTCGGCTGTCGAGGTGTTCGGTATGAGTGTCCTGCTTATCGGCTCTAGACACCTTCTTCCCCTTTTTAAGACGTTTCAAGTCTTTCTTGGAGGTTTTACTGTCTTTTGGCATTTTGTTATTGTTTTATAATATTTGGCATACGAATGAGAGTAGATGAAGTGATCTGCTGTGTCGAAAAGTAGGATGAAGCCTTAGTTGTTGGGCTTGATAAATAACCACAATATGTGTTGTCTGAGTGAATCACCTTAATTGATACCTTTGTATACAAACAATGATTTAGTTTAGGGGAGACCTGAAAGATGAAAAATGACCGACAGGCATATCGTGTTAATAAAAACTAAATATGCCTTATCATCTGTCTAAACAAAAGGATGTGATATCATTCATCCTCCATTTGGACGTATTGTTAATCAATATTTGCTAAGCGGGGGCCGTCGCTCCAAGGAGTAGACTAATGCCTGCATATATTCTTTGATGCTTCCTGTTGTAGCTTGATCTTTTCAGACGCGTAAAGAGACAAAAGTCTATGACCCAGACCCTTAGGCATAAAGTGTCTACGATTAACAAAGACCTGTTCTGTGTAAAGCGTCAGGGCCCACATCAATACTAAGAACCATTGTGCTTGCCCATGAGGACTGAAAGACCTGTCAAAACTGATAGTTCTTTTTAGTAACGGAAACACGTATCGACCGACAACCAAGAATATTCTTGTCTGCCTGTCCCTTTAGGACCATTTCCACCTCTAGGGTAACGATCGATCAGGACGGTATTCACCACTGCACTTTTGGTCACTATTCGGTATTACAGGTCTTGCGTCCAAACATTATGTCTTTTTTTAATACGTGTCAAACAAACGTCCTGGCTTTTTGATCATCTATCACCGTTACGATGGGCATGTTTGCACATATTTACGGTTTAAAATGCAACACTCGTTGCCTCTATATAGAGCCATCCTGAAAGAAAAGACGGGACAGAGAAACTGGCGTACCTAAAATGGTCTCATCCCTTTTGGGATATCTGACCCGTTTGGGGGCGACTCAGCCTCCTTTGAGGCGAAAGACCGCAGCTATCTGAACAGTGAAGATCCTGGAAGTATGTATCACGGATGGATCAAACCCGACGTCGGTTAGAGGTGCTTCTGCAGGGGGGATATATCATCAAACTTCTTTAGGACTTGCAAATGTATACAGAGTACGTTAGGCAGACTGCACCTTCGGCGATTCCGTCATGTTCATATGACATGCAGGCATGCCTCGAGCCGTGATTCTGCTCCCAGGTTGGTATGGCTTTACTCGTCTCACAACTTAATCTAGACCAGGACCCCTCGTCTCGTAGAGGTTGAGAGGGTAATGAGAAAGGGGATCCTGGCGAAAGATATCGTTGTCTAGGATTGTATCATAGTATGTAGGTGCATGGGGCAGAACCAGAGTAAGAAGTATAATCTCGACTACCAGGGTAGATGATGCACCGCAAACCCTGACAGGCCATGTGCGCTGATCTTAACTCGACTCTCTCTAACAATTGGCAATGTCTTATTTGATACTATTATCATGGTTCATGAGAAAGGGGCAACCTTGATGTTGGCAATGGCATCAGGGATTTCCTTGAGCTGTTTAGCGTCGCCTTGCCCTTGAGCGTAACCAAAGAAATTGGGAGGGGCTTTTCATATGTAGTCACATGAGCCTTACGGAGCAAAACAGTTGAATTGCCTTTCTCGGCATAAGCTGTACATAGGCACCGGTAGTCATTATGTGCCATCTTACGCCACACGGTCCATGAGACCGAAGCCGCGAGGATCAAGAGAGCACATGGCACTTAGTCGCAGAGACTAGACAAGAAGCTAGCAGAGAGGCGTCGTTAGCCATCCATTGAATTAATTTAGATGATGGGTCATTAACGACGCTAGGTTGCCTTGCCAGGACAGGAACCGACCACTAACGTTTCATCTTTGGAAAATCCGTTCCATTCGATGTCGCAAACTGGCTGAGACAGTCGAGACGGGAAATAACCCATCCTATGGCCAAGAATTACCCCAGCTATGAATACCCAGATACCCGGGACGGCTTATTGTTAAGAGCCTTGGCTGATGGGAAAACAGACGCCAGATTGTTGAAAGAGGCGTATTTATCGTCGACCAACAGCTGCGGGGGAAAGCGAAAAGAGGAAAGGAAAAGACAATAATAGCCATCCCGTCAGGTAGGATAAAGAGGGAAATCTGGGGTTCGGGGGTTGCAGCGACAAGGATCAAGCATCTACGCCTTCTCGATGCATCAGCAATACATCAGCATGGATGGCACCATTTTAGCTTTTGGAGGAATCAGGTCCCGAGTCTAGATTCTAGAAACTTGTCATCTTGTCTGGTATCAGGTAGCTTAGCCTCTAATCAGCAGGAATGTATTGTAGGGAACAACACGACTCATGTGCTATTTGAGCCTCCGAGCTGGATTTCTGACAGTGTGGCGTTGGAGTGCAGGGACTCTAAATGGACGGAAATAATATACCTAGAGTCGACCAATGTTTCATGCGTACAATAAAATGTGACACGATACACGACGCTGCAGTAGCCCTGTTGGCTCGCGTGGAAGCCTTCAGCGATCGTTTCCAAGTATGGGAACGATGTTCGTCTCACGCACGTGGTTAATAGCGCTGAAATGGAGCATAAACCGGCAGCGGTGTTAGGAAGGAAATATTTTTATCAATTAACTTGACACTTTCAATCAAGTCTTGACTCGAGTCAATTAATGGAATGTAAAACAAGAGTGAGGCGACGCGAGAACATGACGATAGATCTTCACTTCAAGGTGTTCGAGTTAGGACTCTTTGGGAAAGAAATTGTCCTGAAGGCATATCACACACAGACTAGACTTGAGCTAGACTACCTTGGACAAATCATTTTGATAGCAGACTCGGGCCACAGGGCATCGTGGCAACGTAAACAGCACTGGTTCATTAACAGAGTCCCACCCGGCCTGGAGGTCAAAGCGACAAAACGTTGGACTGATAAGGCATGACACTGGATAAGAAAGGACTCAGTACACGACGGGCTCTCAGTGGTTGCAATGAGAGTCTGCGCTATGAAGTTTTCCGGAAGAGAAGGCACCTTGATATCCACAGATCAACGGTGTTTTGTTAATGGTAGTTGGTGTTAGTGTTGGAACTATCGATTTCTGAAGTCTTTGGTCGGTTCCATCAGGGGGACCCATGAGAATGATTCCCAGCCGTGTTAATCCCAGACCCACGTAGCATCTACCGTTGACCAACGAGGACCAGTCAGGCCGAGACTGTCTACATGTGGAACAAGGGTTCCCCAGGGGAACAAGTCTGAGGCCAAGCCAAGCCAACCATAGGTACAATACCTAGTAGTAACAGTGCTGAAACCCCCCGCATGCCAAGTGCGACGTCGACCTTGGAAAGAGCCAAGAAGCCGGCTGACAAGCGAACAAAAGAAAATCACGAAAAGATGGGGGAGGGTCTCGTCTGTGCTGTTACTTGTTGGTGGATGATGGTGATATACAATCGACAGTACAGTACTCTGTAGATACGAATAAATCAAAGCGCATGGACCACAAGAAAACAAGGAGACAGAACAAGGAAAATAAGAACCGAGGTATTGGATGGAGACGTAAATGCATTGACAGTGACGATCCCGGAGCACCGGCACACGTCAAATTTCTGGTGGCCTTACTCTCGGGGCTTTTAGTCTGTATGTCAGTGACTTGCTTAATGACTATCTCCATGGAATTTGACTGATAAAAAGATGTTAGTGCTCACTTGTCAGTGGGGGGTAGTAAGAACTTTTAGGTCTGCTCTGTGCGTATCAATTGGTACCTTATGAAGTTGGGATGAGATGAGTCTAAGGTACCTACAGTATTGAGATAGGCCCGGAGCTCACCTGAAGATGTTCAGGGGGTGTGTTCTGCCTGAAGACGCTATTAATGCGAACCTGCAGGGCTGTAAATAAAAAAAGGACGCCGTCTCTGCTATGACAACAAACGTCGTGTCGCGCCTTCTCTTTCGGATTTGGCTTGGGAAATAGCGTGGGATAAATTTGGTTTAGTTTTGAACATCAACATTGAATAGTGCATTGCTATATTCTACTAACGTAGTACGTATGCGGCAGGTCTTCTCTTTCTGTTATATTATTCTATTGCCTACTAGGTACCTATCTATCCGTACCAGGTAATTGTTGGTGGGGCTGATCTTCATCTTCCCCACAAACTCCACCAGCCCTCTGGAACATCTTGACCTGTATTGTACCTCTGTACGCCACCCACTCTTTTTGTCTCTTCTTCTTCTTCTCCCTCTCTAATCTTTCACATCCTCGCCTCGTTAATCTATCGTGGTTGTGGAACTCCAAGGTTTTTTTTTTCCCCCTCACGTCCGGAACCATACAGCAGGTCTCAATTGCGAATGATCTGCGGAAGATACTGGGATCCTCTGGATAATCATATCTCTTCAGTGACTTGGCCCAGAACCCTGGACCATAGCGTCAGTCTGAGCTTTTTTCTTTCGATTCTATTATCATTTATTCATTATGGTGCGGCACGAGTACATTCCAGTTATGCGGATAGCCTATGCTACTCAACATTCACAACTTACTAGCACAGAGTCCAGACGCCCTCTTTTCTCGCTGACTTCTGTGCAAATTTGATACAAGAACGCCAAAGCTTGAAACCCTGATAGTCCTCCCGCTGTCATGGCTTCAGGAGGCGCTGGTCAAACTGTATGGATGTATAGTACTGTAGTTTCCGCGAGATTTCCGTCTAGTTGGTATCCGTGCTGAGGATCTGCTCTGGTATGTGGATCCTGGATATGTCCTACTCACTCCCCGGAACTCGGGTCGCACAATAGACCTCGTCGATATGATTTGCCCTCGTTCAGCTCCGGGAATACAGGGGATCCTCGTCATGACTTGCACTTGTCTTCTCATAATGTTCTAGCTCGTCGGCCCTGGCCTCCGTCCTCCCCAACCGCAGATACCACGCATAAACATAAGCGCCTTTATAATATCACACACATACAGTCATTCTCTTTGGTCCCTGGTCCCTTTTTGGTAGATCCTTCTACGCTTACTGCTCCTTTGTGCCGGGTCTTGGTGAAACCGCTTGGACTACTTCTATCTTACATCTCCCCCCTCACCTTCCCCCCGCCCTCATTCCCTACTCCCTACTCCCTACTCTCATCTGCATTTGTTTGCATTTCTGTATCTATTCTTTGTTCCAGTGTCTACTGCATGTTTGCAAAGGTTATCGGAAGCCACCTTTTTGTCTAAAAGCCTACCTGACCCTGACCCTGACCCCTGCGAAAGCCTCTTTCTTGACTTACCGCACTTTGGCATGGCGTTACCAAATCTCGATTTACAAGACAATTAATTATAGTGTTGGCTGTTGCTTGAATCGACCTGAACTCGACTATCGGAGTACTCTCTCACCTCGGTGTAGAGTTAGTTACCTTCCTTACTTCACCTCTGTTGGTCCTTGCCACTTGGGCAGGCAGTACCAACCAACATCATAACGCTCCTTCTATATCTGGTTCAGGCTCTGCCTCTTTTCGATCAGTACAACTCAACTCAACCCATCGCTTCAACAAACGTTCAGTTACACTAAGAGAATGGTGCATTATTGATAAACCGACGACTTCACTATTCTCTCTCTTTCGAGACTCGGGAACTCGACGCCATCACTACAAGGACATATATCTTTCGTCCAGTCTTTTTGACTCTTACAAACTTCACAATGTCGGACCACAAACATATCGACGAACACCACCTTCCCGCTCTGAGCGTCATTGAGCGAACATGCTCCATTTTTTCATTACTCGGCTCCCTCTTCATCATCGCCACCTTCCTATCATCCAAGGCGTTCCATAAACCAATTAACCGTCTGGTCTTTTATGCTTCCTTTGGCAACATGATGTGCAATATCGGCACGTTAATGTCCAGATCGTATATCAATGATTCCGGCTCTGTAGGCTGTCAATTCCAAGCCTTCCTCATCCAGATGTAAGTTCACTTACACAGCCCTGAAGCAACATATTCTACGGAAAACACTAACACGTATATCAGGTTCATGCCTGCAGATGCCTTCTGGACTCTTTCCATGGCCATCAACGTTTACTTGACATTCTACTACAAGTTTGACGCTCGTAGGTTACGCAAGATGGAAATTCCTTACCTTATTGGATGTTATGGCATTCCATTCATTCCAGCCTTTATCTATATATTCATCAAGAACAGAGAAGGCGAGAGAATGTATGGAAATGCCACGCTCTGGTGCTGGGTTAGTCCAGAGTGGGACATTTGGCGAATTATAACATTTTATGGTCCTGTTTGGTAAGTAAATACTTGGTTTGAACTTGCTTCTGATTCGGTCACTGATTCTCGCAGGCTTGTCATTGCTGCTACCTTCTTCATCTATATCCGTGCCGGCAGCACAATCTACCGCAAGCGTAGAGAACTTGACGGCTTTAGCTCGACCGACCAAGAATTGACTTATGGTGCCGGAGACCACATTACTACGCTCAAGACGACAGAAGTCTCCGTAACAACAGAGGTTGTGAAGCCTGACGGGATCATGTTGCAGCCCATGAGTGGCCGAGCACCAAACTCCAACGAACCTAGTACTCCCAATGGAAATTACTCAGTTCATATATCAGCTCAGTCGGCCTCTGGGGACATCGCGGGCGGAATGGCGCCTATTGAGAGGGAGCAGACACGAACCAGTATTCAAGTTCCTCAACAACAACAACAACAGCAGCAGCAGCAGCAGCAGCAGCAACGTTCTGTAGCTCACATGAACCGAAAACGGAATCGTGAACTCAACAACGCAGCATGGCAATACACCAAGTGTGCCCTGCTATTCTTTACAGCTATCCTGATCACATGGGTCCCTTCAAGCGCCAACCGTGTGTACTCGGTATTCAACCATGCTTCGTCAGAACCTCTCGAGTTTATGAGCGCCCTTGTACTTCCCCTACAGGGTTTTTGGAACGCCCTTATCTACATGGTTACATCATGGGGTGCGTGCAAGAACTTCGTCAACGACTTGCGTCAGGGTCAACGTCCAGACGTAACAGAACTTGTTAGTGGTATGAAACCCGATGTTGGAGCCAACCACACCATCGGCGGCGGCCACCGACATAACCTTGGTCACCTGCGACGATCGAATAAGTTCGAGACGGAGAGCATGACTGAATTGGCGAACGAGAGTCGGCCGACTTCTGATGACGAACGGAGAGATCACGTTCCAGTATAATAGTTGTCAGATGCTTGTTTGGGTTCCAAGTTTTATGTCCTTTCTCTTTTGTTATTTTATATGAAGACACGACTTTTTGGTGGCTAAGACGCGCTCCAGCCAATAGGAGGGGGCTTGGCAGCTGTGGTAGTTTCGCCAGCGTTGGAGTGAAAGATAATGGATGGATACCCTAGCTTTATTTCTAGTATATTATAATTTGAATGACATTCGATTCTTCACGACCCATTTAATTATAAGTGTGTGAGATATAGAACACATTCCTCTCGCTGCTATGATTGTTTTAGGAACTTGCCATTTTAATTCGTTCTACTTCTCGCCCGCCGGTGTGGTACCTTGATGTCGTACATGTTGCAATCTTGTTGTGCTTTGTTATTCCTCTACTAGTGCTATCCAAGCATTCCTTTCTAGGCAGGTATTGTTCTACAAAGAGATCAGCGGTAGGCAAGATAGTACTTGTGGCACCGAAAGCTGAATGTCGAGAGGAGTTTGCGGTATTGATGACTCTTACTACGTATTTATCCGTACATGGACAATTATAATAGGGTATAACTTAATTTTAAGCTTAACTGTTGAACCTGCAAAACACAAGGCAACTTTATCGTCGCCTTCGAAAGTTGAACCCTGCGTGGCTTCGGATCTCAACGACCGTGCTTGAAAGAGGCGCTCCCGTTCGTCCGGAACAGATCGTAGAATGTTCTTTACGCGATTGGAATGACCTGGAGCTGGCGTCAAGGACTTGGCATGGTTTCTTCATATCTCCGCAGTGGCTTGCCGAAAGCCCGTTGTCCGTTTATGGCTTTGTCTGTTGTAGATTCTTGGCAGAGGGTGCGGCCGATGATCTGATCTGAGTGGAAGGATCCAGGTTTAAGGCAAATGCGGGGAAATTGGTTTGAAGGTTCTTTTTATGTTGTTGGTTGGATATTTGATGCGGATCTAGAGTTGAAGGTATCTATATGGTTGCTTTCGCTTGGTGTTCCTGACTTCTTTGGTGTTGAGGATTATGACAACCGGTCCACAAGTACCGCTGATGTAAGGGCGTTCGTTAAGCTCTACCAAGGGATTTGGCCATTGGGGATGTAAATGGATATCTCCCAGAATTGAAAGGAACTCGACAGGTCGGTTTGGAAGATCCCAACAAAGTATGACTACATGTTTCCTCCTGGTCAAGGCCCGGCCGTTGATTTGGAACCTCAAATACCAGGGCGATCATCTCGCGAGGCAGGCTAGTGAAAAGAGACTTTGGACAAAACATGATGTTTCATTTCGAGACTGTCTAATATTTATTCTCATACATACAACTATTTACTCAAACAGAAGCATTGCCGTGTTCATGTTGTTTCAAAACGAAAAGAAATGCTTCTATAATACAGGCGAACTCTTACAAGCTCCAAGTACTATTCTTGCTTTGAAAAACCGTTCCTCCCAGAAGGGGTTATCTTCTCCCAGAAGAAGCCAGCTGCTCTGCCTCGGTCGCTCTATCTCTGATGAAGCGATGTGAAAAAGAACTGAAGCGTGGGTGCACAAACCAGCAATATTCTCACCCCCCTTCTGGAGTCTAGACTCTCCAAAAACTCTCAGGTTCTTCTTCAATCTGTTCAAGCATCTCCTCTTGTTTGACTCCTTCTATAATGTGGTAGTCCCAAACTGTGCCAAGCTGGAGACACTCGTTGACGCAGCCTTCGTCTTCCCACCACCATTTTTCTCCGGTGACAAAGTTGCCCCAGACTTCCATCCATAGCAGACGGCCGATGATGCTTCTCACTTCGGCCTTGACTTCTCGTTCGGAGGGAGCTTTGTTGACGAAGGGATCGCTGTCGTCGACTTGACTGCGGATACTGGCGGAAACAGCATAGAACTTGGATGTTGTGAGAGTACTACCCTGGCCTCGCAGACCGGCATCGCCCATCCAATCTGGAAACAACTTGCTCGGGTTGGTGCATCTGAAGTGTCGCTCTAGGTTGATCAAAAGGTGCTCTTCGAGCCACGTTCGCATTCGGTGCCCGAGTGTTCCTGTGCAAGGGAGCGGATCGATGAGGGTGAGACGCAGAGAGCCGCCGACTCGTAAGTACTTGCTGATGTTCTTGAGGACCCCTGGGATGTCGGTGGATGGGCTGACAGAAGGGAGCGAGAGCGAATATACCATTTCGAAAAGGTGCTGCTCGAGTGGAAGCGTTGAAGTCGACATGGACGGCACAAGCATGGTGTGAGCTGTGGCGAACTTTGCGTTTGAGAGTGATTCTGCGGGTAAATGATGAACCTGCTTTGTCGAATATAGGGCGGCAAGATAGGAAGCCGTAACTAAACTCGTCAGCATCCTTTTGGTTGAATACCCCGAAGCTACTCACTTTGAGACTCGTAGAGTGCCAGATTGTTAGGACTGGCAGATTCACACATCGCGTCAGAGGCATCAACAGGGGTGCTCTTCTGCTCAATATCCATGTGATTCAGGATGGACAACATCCACCACTTCAGTTCCTTGTTCAACTCTGGATGGAGGCTTTCATCGGTAATACTCCAGATTTCCTTGATGCGCGCGAGTACCATGACGGGGCTCGCAGCGGCCATCTGCTTCACTTGAGCCTTCAACGCTTCAAAGTCCATTTCTGAGCTGGATTGAACTTGGATGTCTGTCTGAGACTTCATCTCAACATCTTCATCGGCCTCTGCTTGTCTCGCCTCCTCGGCTTGTCGGTCGATGTACTCCCATTCCTCAGGTGGTCGCCACGAGTCGGGGTCGTTGGGTCGGAAATTGATGGTGATAGGGGCCTTGGGTGCCTTTGGAAGTCGAATGCTTGGTATAAGACAGGGGATTGAGTCGTTCTGAAGGAGGGGAACGGGGTCGCTTCTGTGACATGTCAGTGGCATGTTCCTTCACTGTCCACAAGGAACTTACCCTTCTCCTACCGAGTCCGATGGCGTGATAGGGTGGTCAATCTCAGCCTCAGAAGAAACACGCATGTCGACAGACAAGTCTGGTTTATCAGATTCCGACATTCGAGGTGACTGCGACGCTCCGACATGCTTAATGGCGTAAGAAGCAGACTCTCGACGAGACCAGATATGTGCCTCGTCAGCGGAAGCGGAAGCAGAAGCTGGGACGTTTGCCTTTTGTGCTCTCGCCGCGCCAAGAGATACTTCAGACAGGTTAGCCATGAGTGCTGAGCGGTGATAGCTCCCCGAGTTGGAGCGAGAAGAGTGCTGGCTAGGAGTCAGGAGACCCGACTTGGTCTTTTCTCTGCTCTTTGACTGTTTGCCATTTCGAGGTCGAAGAAAGCCAAAACGGGACTCTGTAGATGATCGAGTGCTTGTGACTGAGGCGGAGCGTGTAATCATCGAGTTCTCTTGTTCTCTTTCCTTCTGTTTGGCCTTTTGTTCGCGCTTCTTCTCCTTTCTGGCGCGGTGCTCGCCAACGAGCTCACGATCGGGGTCGGTCCAAATCACGTCGAACATGACGTTTAAAATGCTCAAGGAGCTCTTTTTTTGCCAAATTTGCTTCTTCTCTGGTACAAGAGTTGAGGTTCCTGGGTGATCTCTTTTCAGGATGGTGTGAATGCTGTGCTCGCTTAGGCAGGGCGAATGAATGAGAGTATTGCGATTACTATGTTAGGTGACACTGTGAAAGTGATAGAAAATAGATATTCTGAACCTTTTGAATGATTCAAAAATGATACTGAGATTGGTTAAATCTCGTGATGCTCTATACTTTTAGAGGCGGGGAGGGGAGGGTGTGAGGAGGCAGGTTGACGAGGAGGCAGGTTGACGAGGATGTCGATGTAGAGGAGTACTAAGGGTTGCCTAGTCAAAGGGGAAAAATTGCCGAACAGCCTAGAAATTCTAGTCCAGCCTGAAATTTAGCAAGAATAATGTGCAACGAACCCTAAGGTAAGGAAGGGCAAAAGGTCGCTGAGTGCGCAACGAGATAAAGTGGGCGTTGCCAGTTGCTGAGCACTGGCGAAGGGTGCACGAAGTTCGCTCAAGTGACAGTGGAAATCCCGTTTGCCAAAGGCAAGTCAAGAGTAAACAGAAAAAGTTAGAATGGTTAAGAAGTCTCGTTTCCTTGGACATTTAGAACAATAAGAAATCCTTTAGGTATCAAACCCAAAGATATAATCATATATGTTTGCAAATATTATAAAATGGGCGATTAAGTGTTAAGATGAAATGTTAAACCGTTTCTCAAGTACTGATTCACTGTCCTGGAGGCTGAACTGACATGTTGAATACCTTGATGCGTCACGAGGATTGGAGTGATACAGAGTCTAGTTGACTATGCGAGCAGGGATCGTGTGTGAATGAGGCCTTTCGAGTTAGGAATTTCCGAGGGAACGGGCATAATAGATCAGGTAGCCAGTCAGACTGGCATCTTGCCCAAGAGGCAGACAATTATAGCTTTCGATTGCTAATCATACTAATCTACAGTTGGAACTCTCTTGAATATAGAGTCATGTTTACAATATGCCAGACAAGATACGCTGGTTAGTGTAAGTCGGTAATGGGTGTTCAAGATATGACATAGCGAGAAACTACACATTCGGTAATCACTTATGGGCATCCTCAACACACGATATTTATTTGGTTATTAAGATATGATATCCGTCACATTAACTGCTTTTCACATGCTCAGGTGTCATCATCATTCACCACATTGATATAAATCTCCGCCAATTTGCCCTACCACCAAAGTCGTTCTCAACCTTCTCACCCCATATCAAGAGAAACACCAGCAGGAACCAGTTCATCTCGGCTACAGACATACCGGGCATTGTATCACGTCGGTATCAGCCAACCATTTCTCTCGCCACCATTCATACCCGACGACGCCTCGCTTCATCAACGTCGGCGGGCTGCATAAGGTGAGACGAACGCCTGGCTTGTGCAACCTGGAACCCGTGTTCTCAGTAGTCAGCACAAAAAGTCTCGAGGGTTAGGTGTGGAGGGTCTGGGGACGATGATCTTATTGAAGGAATGTTGTCGAGTGCGTTGTGTTGCATTCAGGGGTAAGGTATTAGTGTGGTGTAGTGTAGCCGATCAAGTTGATATCAGGCATGCCGTGTCAAACTAGCTATGAAGTTTGTGTTGATAACATTATGTCTTTTCAGTACTGCTATATTGAGGGTGCATAAGTACATGGTCACAAGTATCATCCTACTTTTAAACACTGGTCATCCCAAGGTCGTCGGTGATGAAGGTCGTTTGCCGCTGCAGTTTCAAACGATCACATCTCAAACGTGCCCCTACTCCCAAGATTAGATTGAGGCTCTGCAAGACAAGACAAGAAGAGGAGCATTACACAGACGGCTTGTGGAAACAACACCCTTCTCACCCAACTAAAGCAAACGTCTTATTTCAAGTACAGAAGTCAGTTAACCCACAGCCTTTCATACTTCACTCTCTTTTTCGCTCTTCCTTTGTTTTGTCTTTTGTGGATAACACTTATGCCGTGCGTGTGCGTGTACGTTGTGCATGTATGCATGTATGTGTAAGCATCACATCCCTTCTTGCGCAACTCGCAACTTGGACTCGAAGTTCGAGTCCTGTGAAATGCATAGTTTTTTACCAGCGATTCGGTAATAAGATTTGACGAAAAGAGAAGAAATTGGGCTCTTTAGCGGTATCCTTGGGCCGATTCGAGGTTTGGTTGAGTGTGGGGAGAGACAAGTGATTGCTGGCAGTGGCAGCAGCTGTCAAGCATTTATCAACCCATACCTAGACTGTGATCTATCCTCCTACTTTGCTTCACTTAATTTATCTCCTTTTTACTTTTTTACTCTCCCTAACTCCTGTTTACTATTTCCGACCTGGTCTGGTCTAATATAATTTTCGGATACTTGGTCATCGCCGCAGCACCGCATCTCTTTTTCTTCATCTCATTTGGTGTCACCTTTTCCTCTTCACAGACGTTTACTGGCGTCACCAACGGCCCAACCTCGTCACTCCTTTCTCACTCCTGCACACTCCCTCACTTCTTCTTTTTCACATAATCATTCTCCGTTTCTCCGCTAGGCTTGTTCCCTCCTGATCCTTGACTTCTTGTTTGCGCCTCAAATTGTCGCCGAACAACACAACACTTGGGTCCTTAACCATGGCATCCCCTCCTCCAGTTCATGGCATGATGCCACCTCAAGACGAACCTTCTTTTGTCCAAGAAGAAATCAGTCGTTCTCGCTTCTGTGGTTTCCGCGACTTTCTTGACCATCTCGATGGCTATATCACCACTTCACGTTTTGGTCACTTCTTTCACCTCTCTGGCAGCGGTCATGTAGGACACTCTTCCCAATTATGCCATCAACTAATCATTTATTCTAGCCCGATGAGATTGCCGGATCGACCTTTTTTCGAGAATGTCGTGCTGGCTTAACTACGTTTGCGACCATGGCATATATCATCGCTGTCAATGTACGCCATATAGCCTCTCTGCTCGACTTTTTGGCTGACACTCAATAGGCTGCACTGCTTCAACAGACTGGCGGTACTTGCGAATGTGACCTTGTAGACAGAAAGGCGTGTGACGAGATTGAGTCTTACATGGCTTGCAAAGAAGGTCAATCTGCTCCAAAAGCATTCTGTGGCATGATAGGAGACTGACTGTGGTAATAGATATACGACGAGATATCATTACTGCCACGGCTGCCGTCTCAGGCATGGCGAGCTTCGCCTTCGGCCTTCTCACCAACCTCCCTGTTGCCATCGCGTAAGTCGTTCTCTTTGAAGCACTCTTCAATCTATACTCACTCTATGGAAGTCCTGGCATGGGTCTCAACGCTTACTTCACCTTCCAAGTCGTCGGATACAATGGAAGTGGTCCCATCTCTTACCGTCTCGCTCTCACAGCTGTCTTCGTCGAAGGCCTCGTCTTCATCTTTCTTGCTCTTACAGGCATGCGCCAGTGGCTCGTCAAGCTAATCCCCGCCACCATCAAGACTGCCACGGGTGTCGGTATCGGTTTCTTCCTCACTGAGATCGGCCTTTCGTACTCTGCCGGCATAGGCGCCATCACAGGTGGACAATCCACTCCTCTTACTCTCGCTGGTTGTCCTGAGAACATGTTGGATGATAACGGTATATGTCAAGAAGGAATAATGACGAGCCCGAAGGTGAGTCGAACAGATTTCTGATCTGGAACTTGTAAGCTAACCAAAGCAGCTCTGGATCGCAGTCTTTGGTGGCGGTATTGTCACGGCCTTTCTGATGGCTTTTCGTGTCAAGTACGCCCTCATCATCGGCATCTCTCTTGTCTCCGTCCTTTCGTGGCCGTATGTACTTCTCCCTATCTATTCGACGTCTTCTGACAAACACACAGCCGTAACACTCCGTTTACCTTTTTCCCTCACGACGCAGATGGAGACCGCCGATTCGAGTTCTTCAAACAAGTCGTCGTCTGGCACCCCATTAAAAGAACTCTCAATGCACTCGACTGGGGTTTCGGCGGAACAGCCTCTCACTTCGCCCTCGCATTATTCACGTTTCTCTACGTCGACATCATCGATGCTACCGCCACTCTTTACTCCATGGTGCGCTTCTGCGGTGTCGTCAACCCTCGCGACGGTGACTTTCCCCGTTCGACTCTTGCTTACTGCACCGATGCTGCCTTCATCTCTGTCGGCGCTTTGTTGGGAAGCTCTCCGGTCACCGCTTTCATTGAGAGTGGTGCTGGCATCGCTGAAGGCGGAAGAACTGGTTTGACCGCGATGGTAGCAGGAATCTGCTTCATCGTGGCCGTGTTCTTTGCGCCCATCTTCGCATCTGTTCCACCTTGGGCAACGGGTTGCACTCTGATTCTGGTATGTTGTGCCTTGGCTCTTCCTTATACTAATGACAGAACTAACACTGTGAGTAGGTTGGTTGCATGATGATCCGCCAAATTACCCAGATCAATTGGCGGTATATTGGCGATGTCCTCCCTTCTTTTGTGGTCATGACATTTATCCCTTTCAGCTACAGCGTAGCTTACGGTCTCATCGCGTAACTCTTCCCTTTTTCCTTCTTGTGACATACGCTAATCCTGGTCAGTGGTATCTTTGTTTATGCAGTTCTCAACGGCCTCGTCGGCATCGTCGTCTTTGTCTCTCGCGGCTACATCGAGCCTAGCGAGTACGACCTCAAGGAGTATTGGACTTGGAAAGGCTCTGGTCGTGCACCTTGGTTCGTCCGCGCCATCCGCCGCCGCCGAAACCCCAACGAAGATGAAGACGACCATCCGACTGGACCTGATCTTGCCATGACTGACCTCAACTACGCCGAACGCCGGGACCACAGCAGCTCTACCACGGCTGCTTCTACTGGCAAAGATGAGCCTCACATGTCCCCTCCTCCTGGTCGATGGGTACCCTGATTTAGAAAGGGACACCACTCTCGCTTGACAGTTTCCATTCTCTGTATTAATCATTTAGGAGAGGCAGTTCTTCATTTTGGAATTGTGGAACGAAATTGGAACAGGACTTTTGCTTCTGGATGAGGGCAGCAGGGCGTTTAGAGACAATGCTCTAAAAGAGTATATGAACGCATGGCTGATGACAAGGTCAAGCAATGGCGCGAAAAGGATGGGTCTCGTATCAGGAAGGCCAGATACTGGAATGTTAAATGTTATGTAGCAACGTATGAAATGAGATATGAAGTGTAGATATTGTTTTTGCGGTGCCTTCGACAGGACTGAATCCTTGTCTCAAATGTATGGCCTCTATCATGGAGTTTCAGTCATCAGCCTAGCGTCTTGTCGCTCATAAATCTCAGTCACATAAATGGTATCTCTATTCCCGCCGTGACAAGTTCATTAAGTAGTTTAAGCACCCATGTCAACGTCTCCATCTCCATCGCCACCACCGCCTCGACCTCTGTAAGCTTGCTCTGCGTTCTTTCTCCGCTCCAAGCTCTCCTTCACCCACTTATCACAAGCGGCATCGCCACCCTCGGCGATCTTACTGCGCACAACACCCTTCA
Organism: Fusarium aywerte; assembly: GCA_013186375.1. Lineage (NCBI taxonomy): Eukaryota > Fungi > Ascomycota > Sordariomycetes > Hypocreales > Nectriaceae > Fusarium > Fusarium aywerte. The sequence goes on along the minus strand of JABCQV010000099.1, from coordinate 152,485 downwards.
TTACCTCACCCGCGAATCCAACAAAGTTGTGTCTTCGCAGGGCATTCTCAAACATCCAGTCTCGGCGCTTGCGCTCTTCCCGTGCCAATAATTCCTCGTCGCCAAAGTCGCGCGCCCGCTGTCGTAGGTCCCGACACATAGCAAGAAGGTTAAAGCGAATCTCGGTGGTGTCGTATCGTGCAATGCGGCGCTGGAGAACGTCGACAACCTTGGTGGGGAAATCGTCAGAGCTGCAAGCACCGTGGGAGATGGGAGCGGGTTGCAAGCCGTCGAGCTCGTAGAGTGTGCCATTGATGGGCGTGTAAGCGATGAAGTGGAACGCATCTTCCGCCTCTGCGCCAGTCTTGTCCGTCTCGTCAGCGAAAGGGCTACTGCGAGCAAAGCTGTTGTGCACCTCGCGGATGAGGTTAGAGTTGCTGAGCGCTTCACCGCGGAACTCGGGTGGCAGCACCATAGTGAACTCTCTGAAATCGCCTAGCTGCTCGCCTATCTCGACATCTTTCGTCTTGTTTAGCAGCACGCTCATGAGGGCCTGTGTAGCGCACGCATTTTGGATCGTCTGTGCAGCGAAGAAGATGTTCTTGGAGGCAGCGTGGTCGAAGGAGCCATCTCGAGGGCCCTCGGGTGTCGCATATGGTTGATCGGTTGGGTACTTGAAGAGGAAGATTACGCCGTAAACGGGCTGTAGGGTGAGAAGCTCGGATGGGTCGAGGGTGAGGAGTTCTTCGAATTGGACGTCTTTGACGCCGAGGTTCTCGATGAGGGAGGTAAACACACCCTGTTAGCTCTTTGTTAGTTTTTGATTAGATCGACAAGCGAGGGCTAGTATCGTACCGCATCGGACTCAACTGTAGTAGCTCTTGTTAGCATTTCAATATACGCAGGGCGAGGAAAGAGACTAACTGGTATTCCATCCACCACTCATTGTAGCGACGAGTCTAGCGTTTCCAGCAAGATTCAGCTGGTTCCAAATATTGTGGGGTTGAAGGGTCGAAAGAACGGTATTTGTTTGCTTTTTAGAATAGAATTTAATGCACTATACCGGGTGTGTTGGGGTTGTGCAAAAATGCTTTGCAAAGTGAATGACGAACTTGAAGCTTCAAGAGCCAAGAACGAAGCTCAAAGCCACACGACGTCTGATATCATCCCCCACCGATAAGATAAGGAATTCGAGGCAGCAACAAAACTACGACATCACATTATGTCGCACTCAACACCCGTATAATGGTCGTATGTTAAATCTGGGAGACACTGGGACATCTTAATAAAAATTGAGTCAAAATTATTGATTACTTGCTTCAGAATCAATCACTATCGGTACTTCCGGGTCTTTCAACCTTACCAGTACAGAAACAGACTAAATAGGCAGGCTCTCTCTAAGCGCTGGCTAATATATGTCGAATTAAGACAAGGGCCTGCGCCCGGCTGCCTTCTGAGGAGAGTTCGTGTTTTGAGAAGAAAGGCAAAATTAAGAAAATGAAACACCATCAACTCCGGTATTTCCCTTCGATCCAGCCCCTGCCGTATCTGGCAGTGGTATAAACTTTTCCACTCATCTCACGTCTCATCTGGACACATGTAACGCATTTCAACCAAGATGGGTATCCTCCTTCCAAACCGAAACCTACAATCGAATGAGTGGTTCCCTAGGCTCACCCTGTTGATTATCCTCCTGAACTCCTTGCTCTACTCGCGGTCCTTCATAACCATCCGGTGCCGGCTCTGCTTGGTCTGTCTCAGTACCGGTGATCGTCGCTTCGCCTCCATCCTCAGCCTGGTTTTCGTTATTTTCATCATTTTGAGCCGCTGCCGCTGCCTCGGCTTCTCTCGCCTCAGCCTCTATACGCTCCCTCTCAGCTCTTGCTGCTGCCTCCAGGTTGGCGATATGCCTTTCTGCAACACCTGGTGCGATACTTGCTAGAAACAAGAGGCCGGCTCTCTCTAAACGTCTGACTTGAGAAAGAATCCAACTATCAGGGCCTTGATGCTGCGCTACTAGTCGCCTTGCCATCTCAGTAGGATCGGGGTCTTCTCTAGGCTGTGGATTCTGCTGATTACGCTGCTCTGGGGCAGCAACATCATGTTGAGGCCTTGGTTCTAAAGGGATCAGGTTCTCAAGGTGTCGCCCCAGCGGTCTCCAAACGTGGTCTGGAACCCCGTTCAAAACTCCAGTACTGAGCACAAAGATGAACACGGCTATCACAATAATGGTAATCCATCGAGACCAGCTCGCATTAGGAGAAGTAAAGAACCAGACAAACAGAGCCAAACGGAACAAAAGCCAGATTTGTGGCCATAGTTGCATGAGGAGTGGCGGAAGTGCTGCCATAGGCGGATTGCCCCGGTGCATCAAAGGGCCCATGAACGCGCCAGGCTCCGGTTCCTGTCCTTCATTCTGAACTTGGCCTTGTCCCTGGGCCTGAGCCTGGCCTTGAAGTACAGGTTCCTGCTGGGGCACAGGCTGTTGAGGCGAAGGTTGGAGGCGCTGTTGATGAAGAGGTTGTCCTTGCGGCTGAAACTGGGCCAAATAATTCGGTATCGCAGGGGGGCGAGGATGGTGATGATGGTGGTGGTGGTGGTGTCTATGTCGCAATTGCGCGTTTCCGGGCTCCTGAAAGGGACCGAGTACAGATTGTCGCAGTTGGGGGAGGCTTGTGTGAGTCCGAAGACGTGGGGTATAATATGCCTCAGAGCTAGAATTATTGAATAATAAAGCTCTCGGACCTTCGGGTGATGAGAGAATGTAGACCTCGGGCCCTTGCCTTGACTGAGAACTACCAGCAGCTGCAGTGGGCGCAAGTCGAGTGGAAGCAGGCTCCGGGGTCCCTCGTCTGCTAGATATGATGGAGTACCCATGAGGATAAACAGGTGCCGCCATCCCGGGCTGTGCCAAGGGACGGTTGTGTAAAGAAGTGCTAGAAGCGCTCCGCTGCATGGCACTGGTCGCTGCCCAATTAGCTTGGTTAATGTCGGCACTCCGGATAATGTTATGCACATCGACTGGTGACATAGAGGCAGTAGCGCCACCATGCACATGTTGCCCGCTTCCTCCAGTTCTTATGACAGTCTCGACCTGGTATGTGTGCCCGTTGGGTCCAATATTTTCCCGATATATGGTTTGGCCCGGGGCTGGGCTTGCTCGCCCACTACCATCACCTGTCGGAACAGTCCCTGTACCATTATCTCCAACACCGCGCATTCCCATTTGAGCTCTGGTGCGTTGGTTCTGGTTAATAGCTCTTGTCATAGCCTCCCGTTGGATGTTGTTCAGCCACTGTGTCATGTTTTGGTGATGGTGTTGAAAGGCCGCAACTTGCTCAGGGGTATGAGACGGAGAGGGTGACGGCATACGTGGTTGAGGGAACGGATTGGAAGTCGGGGGCATTGAGTTCCTCCAAGGCATCTGGTACCCGAAGACATTGCCATTGGGATGTTGAGGTTGTCGTAGGGGATTCGTTGGCGGTGCAGAAGCGGTCGGGCTGGGACCTCGCGCTGGCGCTGGTGCTGGACCGGGAGCAGAGAGGGACGGAGGCGCAGAAGGTGCGGTCGAGGCTGAAGGTTGGTTATCCTGTACATCACGAATAACAAGATGTATCGTCTGTTGCTCAGGGTTGCGGACCTATACCAAATGAAGGTCAAGCATCAGTAGACTGTTATATGGTAAACGGTGTCTACCCCGAAGGAACGTACCGCATCTGCGCCAAATATATCAAGCAAGGTGTCTGACTCGCGGACGATCGCACGTCCGCGATGAATCAAGCGTTGGTTCTCATCGGCAGGGCGCAGGGGAAGGGTCTGTCGAATCTTGTCTTTGAGCTGTTTGACCGTGGTGTTGGCAGCAAGATTGGGAAACAGCAGGGGTCGGGTCACTCCAACAGACGGTGACAAAACCTGCACGTTTATAATCTGTTCATCGACTGCTGAAGTCGCGGTGGTGGTAGATTCGTCGTCTTCAGGACGAGTCGCAGGAGGCATAGAAGCCATGATGATCAAGCTAGCAGCATGCCACACTGAGGTAAGCTAGGGGTGAATAAAGTAGTCTGAATTGTCGGAGTGAAGGAACGGCAACTAAGAAAAGATGCGACGGATCGACGTCGAATGGACTACTGTATGATGCAGGAACATATATCGGTAATCGACAACATGAGACTTCGCCCCTTCCTAGTCGTGGCTGTCGATCTACTAGAGCTCACGTCCTTGACTTGAGTAAGAGCGCCGGCTTGTTAACTGACGTCGGTTTGTGTCGTCTTACTAACACTAAACGGGTCGCATGTCAAGGGAGAAGGTATGGCGGCGAATGAAGCAACGATCAGGATACGATACGGTGCGCAACGGGTCGTAAATAGAAAACGCTGTAGAAGCTGTGAGGATGATCAGAAGAATGTGTGTTTGTTAGCCCTGAGCAAGCAATGCTTGTGAGGTGAGAAAGGAGCGATAAAAGTTATGGTTCATCAACCTGGATAGTGGTCAGGGTGGCCTCTTGCCTTTTGGGGTCTTGCGACTAAGGCAAGCTACGGCACGGTACCTAGGTACCTCAGGTAAGCTCAGGTACAGATTTGGGCACAGTAACGTTGGTCTGCGACACCGGTGGGGGCAATTGCGGTGTCGGTACGTACTACTGTATTCAGTTGGAGTTGCTCGTCGCTGACATTGATATTTGATTGGCTAAATCATCCCTCTAGTCCTACCCACGTCTGTTCGTCCCTTTTCCACTCAAGCTTCTTCGAGAAGACATTCAAATACCAACTCTCGGCGGTCGGCGTCTTTTGCATCCGAGACCTGCAGCCCACTTGCCATTAGAAGATGTGTGCGGCTAACTAACAAGCTTGAGCAGTCGCAGCCCATCGTCATCGCAGGTTTTCGACGTCAACATCCGTGAAAAAAGGGTCCCAGTTCTCTTTGAGAGGCTTCATTTGCCTCAATTCGACTCATCTGCTCTGTGACAGATCAAAGCTCAAAGTCGGTAGCGTTAAGTCGCTGTCGCTCGTCTCTGCCCGCCATGGCTCCAACCCTTGGTCATGGCTCCTCCCAACTCGGCAGTCACATGCTCCGCAACTCATTCTATACCCACGGTCGTTATGCAACCTGCGGACCGCCATCTGCTTCGCGACACATGCTCCAAGCCTCGATAAGATCGCGATGCCTATCACGGCCTTCGGCCTCTTCGATTCGAACCTTCGCCTCCAATTCGGGCAAGAGACCAAGATTCTCTCAGCGCCTCGGCGAGGCCATGCGCAACACCAAAATCCAATGGTACCAGATCCCTGTCGGTCTAGGTATTGGATTTCTCGGTCTCGTCCAGTTTTATAAGGTCTCTTCTCGCGAGAGGGAGAGACTCGAGATTGAAGATGGACAGGAGGGTACTAGGACGCCGAAAAAGCGTGCCAGAATTCGTCCTGACGGTCCCTGGTACGTCGAGTATTTCTGCCCCTAAATAGGTTAATGCTAACTCAAGTATAGGCAAGTACAGGTCATGTCAACTCTGCCCCTAAAAGCTATCTCTAGACTCTGGGGTCGATTTAATGAGTTGACCATTCCTTACTACCTTCGAGTTCCTGGTTTCAAGCTGTATTCTTGGATTTTCGGTGTCAAGTTTGTCGCCTTGACCAATATTGTGTCAAACTCACGCTAACAAGCCCAGTCTTGATGAAGTCGCCGAACCCGATATCCGTGTTTATCCTAACCTCGCATCCTTCTTCTACCGTACTCTCAAGCCCGGTGCTCGACCACTCGACCAAGATCCTCATACTCTCGTCTGCCCCTCCGATGGCAAAGTCCTTCAATATGGCCAGATCCAAGGCGGTGACATCGAGCAAGTCAAGGGTATGACCTACAGCATCGATGCTCTCCTTGGAAAAAACACGCCTCCCGCAAGCATTTCAGGCACTTCTACACCTGCGACCAGCATAGCTTCCACTGACATGTCGGAGGAGGAAGCCCTTGTAAAACAGGATGAGGAATTTGCTCAAGTCAACGGCATTTCGTACACTCTTCCCGATCTACTCTCCGGTACTGGCAAACGGGGTCCTTCAGCAAAGGACGAGTCCATGCCCGCATCTCCTAGTACGGTCTCCGAAGTTCGTGCCGAACTTGCTCTGGGTGAGCGACCTTGGTATGATCTTGTATCGCCGGATAAGGCTACAGCCCTCTACTATGCAGTTATCTACTTAGCTCCTGGCGACTACCATCGTTTTCACTCTCCTACCAACTGGGTTGTTGACCGCCGACGTCACTTTGCTGGAGAGCTTTACAGCGTGTCCCCGTATCTTCAACGGACCCTGCCTGGTCTTTTTACCCTCAACGAGCGTGTAGTGCTTCTGGGTCGCTGGCGCTGGGGCTTCTTCAGCTACGTTCCAGTCGGTGCAACCAATGTTGGCTCTATTGTAATCAACTTTGACAAGGAACTACGAACCAACAGCCTGTTGACCGACACGGCAGCGGATCGAGCAGCAGAAGAGGCGGCCAGCAGGGGTGAAGTGTACCAAGGATTTGCTGAAGCAACATACGAGGCTGCTAGCCCCATTCTTAGAGGTCATGCACTTCGACGCGGTGAAGAAATGGGTGGCTTCCAGTTGGGTAGTACTATCGTACTCGTGTTTGAGGCACCTGCAAACAAAGTGGGTGAGACCAACGAGCACACCGGTTGGGAATGGGCTGTGGAGAAGGGACAGAAGGTAAAGATGGGACAGGCCTTGGGACGTGTTATTGAGTAAATTTATGCCTTAGGTGCAAAGATCAAAAACCGTTATTAAGCGCTTGGATATTTATATATAATTGTATATTATTCCATACAATGCATCGGCTCATGAAGCGTTTTCTATTTATCGGAGTTACTACAATTGAATTGAGTGGTTCTTAACCAGACACTTCATCAAAAATCGCAACGGACAACTTTGAGATGTGGATAACAATGATTGGTTCATTAAGAAAATTGTATACTCTACGCTCTAATTTCGTTCGCTAAAAATGCAGGTTCCCATCTCAAATCCAATTGACAATTTTTTCGCTTTCCTTCGCTTTAAGCGCCGAAAACCTTGACACGCTCCTCGAGAGGAGCATACTCCTTGGGGCCAGCCTCGCCCTCCTTGGCACCAAAGACGAGCTGGGCGTTGAGGGTCCATGTGGAGGGGATCTTCCAGGTCTCAGCAACCTTCTCGTCGATCAAAGGGTTGTAGTGCTGGAGGTTGGCACCAAGACCCTCGGCCTCGAGAGCAGTCCAGAGGAGGTACTGCTGGATAGCAGCGGACTGAACAGCCCAAGGTTCAAATCGATCAGCATAGATGGCAAATTTTCCCTGAAACTTCTCGACAGTGGGGTTGTCGACGTAGAAGAGAACAGTTCCGGCGGCGGCCTTGAAGCCGGAGATGCGCTTGGCGGTGTTCTCCCAGGTCTCAGCGGGGACGATGGCGCGGAGGGCATCGGCCGTGATGTTCCAGAGCTTGTCGTGCTCAGCGCCGTAGAGAACGACGAGACGGTTGGTTTGGGAGTTGAATGATGACGGAGTCTCGAGAGTGGTCTGGTTGACGAGCTCGGTAATGCGCTGGGTAGAGATGGGGAGGTTCTTGGAGAGAGAGTAGATGGAGCGGCGGTTCTTGGCCAGCTCGATGAGGGCGTCGGCAGAGAATTTGGCGGCCATTGTGTGAAGTTTGTGTGTTTTTGTTTTGTATAGGATTGGATTGGATATAGATACTTAGATGTAAGTTGTATATGAGTTGAGTGACAAGCTGATAATGAGGTGTGATGGACAACGGGGAACAAGTCGAATATATAGCAATACCCTCACTTACTAAATCTTTATTAAACTACCTATTATTTTACGTTGCCCCGCCATATTGGACCCTTTGATTCCTAATCGCGCAAGTAAGAAAAAAAAAAGACATGAGATCCTTCTCTGCAATCGTTAACCCCAGCTGACTAATGATGCACTACCGGAATTGCATCAGTCAGGTACTAACTTAAATTGTACCGATTCATTGGTCAGCACCCGCTCGCACTTTTTGCTTGCGCGCGCTGAATTCGATGGAAATTGCCGAAGCATTATTCAGCCGGATATAAGTACTGAATGGGATAATGGCCTGAAGTAGTAGTATGCTAACCTGAAGCTCTAAATTTCCAACGTCTTTTTAAGGAATTTTATTCTGATGAAAAGGAGTTATGATGTTGCTTATGAAACTCATATACCCTTCTTGTTTATCCCCTTCAGTCCTCATGGTAGCATGGACATGATATTGTTGCAATTGTACAAATGCCAAGATCTCGATTTACACATGTTCTTGAACTGGAAAGATCAATCACTCACACCGCTTTGGATATTTGACTAGCCAGTGGTTCTCATAGAACAAACAGGATCCGTTTAGAAACAGGTACAAACGTTACGGACAGCAAGATATTTGAGGGCTTCATCATACATGCGAACTCTAATTCCTTTCCCAAACAAATCTATCCCTTGCTGAGGAAGGCTTCCTCCCTTGTTCACTGATTTGCGTGCTTCTATGAAACGCCTCAACGCTACTCCGTAGCCCGCTGTGATTTACAATACGCGCGCGCAAGATCGATAAAGTAGCCGAATGAAACGGAAATCCGCTGACATAAACACGGTTGCAAACCCTTGCATGTCGCGCATCTGCCACAAACCAGTGCCGAGCCTATCAGACTGGATCAGTTGCCAGAAAGGGAAATCTGGCGTCGTGACCTGGCAGCTGACAGTAATACGTCTAAATTTTGCGATCATTTAAAGTGATATGTTAGCACACTAAGGAAGTGACCCTGTGGGGGAACTGAAGAAGACATCCATCTCTTGTATATGAGAGTTCGCCCTTGTCCGTGGACCCGTAACTGGGTGGTCAGCAGTTGTGCTGTTGAAAAGTCATTCAAGCCTAACACGCACGGGGTTCGTCAGCTTTAAGTGGTTGTAAGAAGATGGAAGCATTGATAAATGGAACATCACTGGTTCTTGCTACTCCTAGTATGCCTTGATTTTTTTATCAATTGAGTTTGTAGATTTCATCTCGATAGGACTGAACAAACTCTTTGATCGTACCGAGGCCAGAATGCCGCCGAGGGTATTTTCCATACAGAAAATAGTCAATACATAATCCGCAAGAGCAAATAGCCACCCAAACCCGTAAACCTATAACGCCGTTACTATGCCCGACGCCCAATGCTCCTCTGGTCTCGAAGCAGAAAATACCACATGCTATCCTTCTCGCTTGCGCAGCGGCCATCTAATCCGTGTCGGCCCGCAATCTTGAGTTTTGGTACAATACTCTTTCCTCCGTTAATTCTCCAATCGTATGGAACAACATATCCAATCCTTTCCAACCTCTAATTGTTTCGTCGAAATGTGGGCTAGCCAATTGAAGTCTTTTACCACGTCTCGGAGATGTACTTGCCCTCCTCCTTCTTGAGCTGCCAGAAGTTACGAGCCTCCTCGCGCTCAAGGTTACCCTTCTCCATGGCAACATCGCAAAGAGCATCCTCGACACCCTCGCCCATACCCTTACTGCTTCCGCACACAAAGATACGGCCATCCAAAGAGTTAATGATGTACCATACCAGGTCAGACTGGTTGATAACCTCTTCTTGTACGTACTTGCCGGTACCGACTCGGCTCTGGACGACACGCTTCACCTCCTCCTCGTGAACACCCCACTCGCCACTGTAGATCTCATCCACCAATGAGTCTCGGATACCCTGAAGGACCCAAACCTTGTTGGCACAGTTGGCCTGCTTGAGACGGCGCTGGACGAAACCACGGAAGGGAGCAATACCAACACCGGCACCGATCAGAAGCATAGGGCCGTCGGAGTTGAATTGTTTGGCCAGAGGGTTGGCCATCAAACCCTTGAACATGGGGATGTATATTTGAGGGGATCGTTCACCGGCAGCTTGAGCTCTTATGAACTTGTGAGCCTGTCGCTCAAAGAATCCAGATCCAACACCGGCACGGCAGCCACGCCGCCAGTCCATGGAGTCGTGGACTGTGACAGCAATCTCAATCAGACGGCGCTGGGCGTGTTCTCGGAGAGTATATGATTCAGTAGGATCGTTGGAAAGAGAGTAGAATCGTGGCATGAGTTGAGCCTGGACGGAAAGAAGCTGATCCATAGGAGGGTGAGAGCTAGGGAATGCGTTAAGAATCTGAGAGAGGGTGGTGTGGGGGCCACCACGGAAGTCGGAGAAGATGCTGGCGCCCTCGTTAGAGCAGAGATACTCGAGAATCTTCTTCTCGTTAGGAGCAGTAGCGTGCTCAGCAATAACACGGAGGAGCTCCTTGGTGGGAGCATAAGACTGAATATCGGTGGTCCAAGTAAGGAGCTCGCGGCGGGTAGTGATGAGCTCACGGGGCTTGTCGTCACCCCAAACGGTGGGCCAACGGCCCTTGGTTGTCTTCATGAGAACAGGCTTGTCACGCTGGAAGCGTGGAATCATGAGAGCATCGAGAATCTCATCCACCGAAATCTCATCGTTAGGGGCCATGACACCAATAGCGCCACCAACCTTGAAGTCAAAGACCTCCTCAGGAGGATAATCGGTGATATCGAGGTCAAAGTGGAACGTTCGCTTCTCGGCACCAGGCTTGGTGAGCTCACGGGTGTTGTGGATCTTGGCCGGGTACACGTTGTGGGGGGGATGAGGCTGGACGAAGCGAGGAGGTTGAATGGAGGTGTCGACACCTTCGTATCCAGAACCAGGAACCAGATAGTTGTTCTTGTGAGAAGAGGACGTAGAGGAAGACTCAGAATCGGAGCCGAGCGAGACAGCTGAGTCGGAAGGTGAAGAAGTCGGCCGAGGAATCGAGGTGAAAAAGACAGTTTGCTCGGGCATAGGGATGACGCCAGTCAAGTTGGCAGGAATCTTCTCAAGTCGAAGGCCGAGGGACTTGAAGGCGTCATTGTCGGGCAGAGAAACCTCCTCATATTCAACGTTATTCCGATCACTCATACAGCAAGCACCACCGCAGCATCGACCCATGTACTCAGCTGGTGTCTCGCCAGTGATTCGCTGAATGTCCCTGGCATTCTGGGCAATTAGGCGTGTAGATGCGCGACGACGGCGCTCCAAGGAGATGGCGGGCTCCTCTTCTTGGGAGTCGGAATCGTCCGAGTAAGTCAATGAGGGTGCAATTGAAGGAGCGCCCTCGGCCATGATCAATTCGGGTTGAGGTTGAGCGGCGGGGTTGACGATGCCGTCAATTCGGATAGCAGGAGCAGTCATGATGGGCCAAAAATGTGTATGAGACACCCGCTGAAGATTGTTGTTTAGCAACCGAAGCGTAGGTTGTAGGTGTTGTTGAAAGGCTCTTCGCAGCAAGTAAATTGTGACGGTTTTGGTGGTAGTATTATATTGTAATTTGGTTCAGTCGAGCAAAGTTCAGAAGACGACGTCAGTTTTCAAAGAGCATGACGATGCAACAGCAGACAGGGATTGTAAGTGCTGTCGTCGAGAGGTAGGTAGGAATGTGATTTGTAGGGTTCGTAAAGTTTGAGGACTGAAAGATGCAATTGATCGATAAGATACTGCAGTAAAGTTTGTTACCTTCGTTGTGTGGAAAGAAGCTCAGGAAAGCTGGAGGGGGCAAAAGACTCAAATACAGGAAGTAGCGGCCGACAGCGGGCGGGAGGTTTTAAAAAATCCAATCCGTTGCCTCTGTTCGCTCTCTGGGCTGTTCTGCTGTTGCCATTGCCATGGATGTGCCCCGATGCGGGTTGGGGAATCTCCACCGTGGGGCTATCAGGTGCTTTGCATTGGCACTGTCCGAGGGGGGCGTGCCACTAAGAACTTGCACTTGACAGCTTTCTGTGAATTATCTTATCAGTCTTTTGATTATTTAACTCTACAAACAAATAGACACAGAGGGTCTAATCGTACATATAAACTATGACTAGATTTCATAAGACAGTCTGAGTATTAGTGAAGTCCAGTTCATAGCCTCATGCTCATCTCAGGTACACGCGATGGTTAGATAGCGTTACAATCCAATCCCGCGGTTATTCTCCTTTCCCCAGGCTGACAGTCAGGTCCAGATCCAGCCCCAGGATAAAAGAACCCGAACTCGAGGAAGTCCCTGTCCGGTCCCAAGCGATTCTAGCCCCCTCGGTTGGTGTGGACTCCCCGATACAACATAACAGCATCAGGCCAGGCAAAAACATGAGGATATGAATGCGTGGTAATTGCTTAGATATGATGGTCAGATAGGGGGGTCGTGAGTTTACTCAGGGTTATTGATTAAAAACTCAAGCTCCGAGACAGGAGAGTAAATTGAACTATGTCTCAATGACCATGCTGCAATTTCCTTATCAATCAATGCTTAATCAATCACTTTTAATCAATCAGTCAGTGCGTTGTCTCACCTGCTTAATCAATCTTTGACTGTACAGTACAGTACGGTACACGTGGGTCAGTCACCAAGTAATTGTTTTCCTTTTGGACCTTTCCTCAATTGCATATTGCTCGGGCTACCCTTCCACAAACTCAAAGATATGCACCCTCCACGCATCACTTATGCAACTTTTGTTATCTTTTATCGATAGTGAGCCAAGGGTTTCCCTTTGTTTCTCTTCCATGACGGGCTATGATCTAATGCTTGCCGATCCAGTGACCGGTTTGTGCACTGTTATCCGGATTGCACAATTGTATTTTCTGATTGGCTCATCGGGTCGAAGCCCCCTCTTATCAATCAGCCACTGAAAGATCAATTCTTTGTCCTGACACATCAAGACTAACTGGAATGATGTGTGCACTGAGCAGTCAGGTTCACAACGTCACCAGATCTCGCAATTCAAAGTCCGAAGTCCAAGTTATTTCACTATCACGATGGTATAGCATGCTGCAATAGTTGATCAGCAGGACGAAAGGACAGTTGATTATTCTTATAAACAAAAATTCGACTAATAAACACAGCGACTAGAAAAACTAGAAAATTCAAGGTTGGTTCTAGGGTAAGAACACCTGCATAACTTCACTATTGCACCGGCTTCCCCGACGACAACCTCTCACAGTGAGAGATCGGCATGTCCTTGAACAATTGAATCCTTATTTTTCTTTGTGATGCAGGCTGTAAACACACCTAATTCAAAATGGTCAGGTCAATACAGTGCTGAAATTACAATTCTAAGGTTTGAACGACGCGCACATGCGCATCATACGAGCTGTGTCTTATTCGGATCTTTTCGGTTCATCAATCATATGCCCATCGAGAGGGCGGTCAAAATCTAACATTCATTAAACTCATATGAGGCTCTGTCCGGTTATGCTAATCTGTCCAGAAAAAAACAAGGGTCCAGGACCTAGAACCGACCAGTCACGGCAGGCGTTTATCTAACCGAGTCAACAAGACAACGGTTCCCAGCTTCGGGTCAGGCCACTACCATAGTACAGGCACTTTCACCACCTAAGACGCCGCCCAGTTCCGCGATTGTGGCATGTCAGTTTCCCAACAATCGAGTATAATTAAAACAAATGAAAGTACGATTACGCCGGGATATTGAGTGTTCAGAATCAGGTCATACTGATACGTAGTATGGCAAGAGTATCGGAACACCAGGAATCGACTTAACTTCCTCTCATCCATTTATTGGGATCCGGTTCCACAACCGACCCTCTCACGTAGTAAGCGGATATCGTATCGTCCGAACCGAGCGTTTCCGTGGGGCGTCCCGAGGAAAAGGAAAGGAAATCAATGGCCGTCTGAACGACCGACGGCGACGCCCGCAGACCGAAAGAACGCGCTATCTCTTTCCGTATCGTAATGAACTGAACTGAACTGCCTTTTTCCTCCTTCTCCCCGCATTCTAGACACATTCTTTTACATCCAAAGAGTCGAGTGTGTTCCTCTCCATTTTTCACTCCGAAATCTGAACCGATGCAGATGCGGATGCACTACAAGTGGCACGTACTGTACAGTGTGGTAATCTGGCATTGTGGGTTTCCCTTGCTCTTGCTGTATACGCCAATGGACTCTATTCCCGTGTAGAAGTGTTGGTTTGTGAAAGAAAAGAGAAGAATGGCATGGGATGGGGTACGTCCCTGAGGAGTCACATGCGTCCTTTTACTACAGTAGTTACCCAATCTTCAACTCAATTTGATCCACCAACGCCAAAACAAATACATATTGCACTTGCACTGTCTTGATTCTGTTTTCTTCTTCTAACTTAATTAGCTCCGAGTCTAGCTTGAACACAAACTTGGATACCCCGGCTCCGGACACTCTTTCCTCTTTCCTCTTTGCCAAATGGCGCATCCCCGCCAATCGGATCGCCCCAACAAGTCACAGTTGTTGGTTGTTTAACCTTGACCTGGCACCAAAAAGTTATCAGATGGTTTGATCTTTATCAATCCAATCTAATCTCTCCCTTCCTTGAGATTAGATGCATCCCATTAATTACGATGGACAGTACGCTACCGATCTCGGAAGTTCTCAAAGTCAACTAATAAAAAGTCGTCCTCAGATTGTACAAATATCCTCTCTGATGCCCAAGTTACCCACAGCCTCCCGTTGGGCTGCATTGTTGGCGTTTCCAAACTTCTACATATGCATTGCCAGCTAATGCATCTCATATGGATATTCCTCGCTGCACTCACATGTACAATACACAACAGAGCAGTCAGGTCGATTAGTGCTAATCATGCTAAGTGACTCGGTCTGTGTCAACTGGACCTCCTTTCGTGTCCCCAACAATGAACATAAAACGTCGCCAGGGATCCCTTTCACCGACGGCATTTGTCATTATGTTGCCCAAGAGGCTCCTGTTAGAACAGGGGTTATGGAAACGAGCTTGCTCTTCTCAGAATTCTGTTCAAATTTCAATGGTGACTTGTCCCACTGAAAAGACGGCGCCGTCGTCAGCCCTGGCCTAGGTTGATGGGTCGGACTGTCAACCACGATCAGATAAGATGGTAATATATTTACTTTTGTTCTGTGTGGGGCTTACTGAGTACAGTGCCAGTTATTTCAACACCTACCTCTTGGGCTAGGGGCACTCCTCTCAACATCGGGTAGCTGGGAAGTCATCTCCTTGGCTCTCTTTTGGACTGCTCCCTTATGCACTCCTGACCAACAAGAAATCCATGAGTCTCATTCCTTAAAATATCATGGCGTTGACCAAGGCCGGTCAGGGCCAACCAAGACCACTATTCCTTGACTCCGTGTCGAAGCCGAGGTAAATGCCCTTTACCAAACCTGAAAATCCATCTGATGGACCCGAGCCTGCCCGTCATCGCTCCCCTGCTGCTCCAGCTTCTGCCGCTGTTCCTGTCGCTCTGTAGCCGACACTTTGGTTGCCAAGCTTTGCTGTTGCTCGTCCTCACTTGCATCCAGGTATGCCAGCTTGATGCGGATCGATCCTGTTTTGATCCCATTGCAACGCAGAATCTGCCATGCTTCGAGTTTTGGGAGTTGTTCTCTTGTGACTAGTTCCCAAAGGTCAATATACACCTCGCCAATAAGCTCAAGCATATGGGCTCCCCAAACGGAAACTCTCAAGTGATAGCACATCGGTGATTCATGCATCCGAAACCTGAAATCCTCGTTCCTGGATTCACATTAGTTTTACTGTACTATTGGCTCATATGAAGAAGAAAAGTCACGGTAAAGATCCAAGATTGACCATATCCGCTTAGTGATCTGGCACCAGGATTACTTCACTTACCACGTTGGTTTCGGTGTCGCTTTCTCAGCGGGTCGACTCTGCTGAACGTCGTATCCATACCACAGCACGCAGGTATGGCCGATTCTGTCCCCATCTAAGTCTGCTTCGTCAATCGAGACGACTAGGCGATTGGATTCCCGAGTGTTTGAACCTGATCTTTGCTTGAGACCGGAACGTGTGTTGGCTGGTATTGAAACCGGGCTATCTGAGCCCAGGAGTCCAACTGATGATGGCTTGTTACGCCTTTTACCCATTCGTACCTGACTAGCAAGGGTGCTGAAGGGCCCATCTAATGGTAGCCGGTTTTGTCTCAGTGCTACCAAGCTCCCAGGTCGAGATAGACACGAGTCATATCCGGAGTCCAGACTGCTGAGACCTGACACCGATCTCGGTGGAGAAGTGCAATCAAATGGATCGCCAGTTTTGTTTCCCACGGCATGCCCGGTAATGGGAATCGGTGTCGCTTCTGCGTTCCTTACTATGCCTTTGGACAAGAGGTTACGGGTTCTAACATATCCCACAAACTGAGTTGCCGGATGTTCTGGTAGCAGATCCCATATGACGACCGGCACAGACAAGATCAGAAGAGTTGAATAGCTGCGATAGACAGCCTCGACGCTTACGTGCGTTGCCAAGAGCGGAAACTGCTTCAACCATCGACCACAGCTTGCGGCATCAAAGACTTGATCCTCTTCTAATGCAACCGTCAAAAGCACATGCGGTGCTGCTCGTTGTCCTTTAGTGTCTGTAGCCAGCAAGGACTGGATGCGGTCCTTGTGCGAGAAGCAGCTATCTGAATGCACTCTCTCTGTAAAATTCCCAAGGCTTGGGTCAGGGATTGCTCGAGATGATGATATCGAACCGGAATCTTCTTCTTCCATCCTGCCTAGCGTGATAGAAGAAGCGAGTGGGTTGGATGTTGAGACAATGTAAGTGGGCGTTTTTCTTGACTCAATTAAGACGCCTTGTGAGGAGCGATCGGGTGGTGCGTGTTTGAGGCGAGTCAGAATCTCGCTATGTAGCATAGCGGCAGAGAATGGGAGCTGCGAAGCCCACTCTCTCAGTACCTCGATTAAAGTATGAGTGAATGACTGCGCACCCGGAAGAGACGTCCACGCCTCAAAACCACAAGCTGCAATTGTCTCCATCATGTAAGTCGTTCGCTCGGTCGAAGGGGCGGCACTTGCAGCGGCACAACAGTCGAGGAGTAGAAGGACGTCGCATTTAGCTGTTTCAAATAATGTTTGAATCGCAGACCACTCTACTGTAGCGTAACTCTTGTCGCTCTTGCTGTCATACAACTTGGTCAGTCATGGTTGGATAGGTACAGGAATAGAACAATGGAACGTACCAAGCCCAGGTCGACTGTCGTGCTTTGTTGATAACTCCGTGCCCGCCGTAGTAGATGATAAGAAGCGTGTCCTCGTTCTCATGCTCTTCAACGAAGCTCAATACTTTCTGGTTGAGTTTGCGATGAGAATTGGAGGTGGGAATACGGAACTTATCAGTTATGAACCCGTACAGGTCAAAGACCCTTCTTAGCTCGTTAAGTTCGTCTTCAACTTGGAGTTCATCCTCATCCCACTGTATCAGAAGGGCTTGAACATCGTTGTATCGGGAGTAGTCTGAGTTGGGAAATGCCTTGTTTGCTGACTAGAATTTGTAAGCGATAGACTAATATACATATGGTAGAAAGTAAATACCGTCTGGAGATCCTCGACGAAGCGCTCAAGGTTTTCCATATGATGACGCGATTTTGCTGTGTCATGAGTCGAGAGCGGCGGTAAGCACACATTGGAAGTGAGAGATATTGAAGTATGAGACGATGTATCGGAAGCCTGCTGTTCAGAATAAGAGACCGAGGCGTCATGATGTCGCATGGGTACTTACCACGAATGGACTCGATGTACTACCAGTTGTCGAGCTTTGAAAGCCATCGAACTTGGCTCCAACCCCGTGAAATTCTGCCATCTTCGAATACCAATACTACGAAGGTCTACTGACAATCACCGATTTGAGAATGAGAGTGATAGATTATGAGAATGCACACCAGGAGAGGGACAGCATCATCGATGGCCGTTATATGAACAAACAATACTTCACGAATATGCAAGCCTCTCCTGCTATACTTCTCAATACTCTCCAAGAAAGGTGAAAAATTTTCATTCTACAACTGGCTCCTCAACAGACTGAGGATCATGTTTGGATGCTTGGCTAAACAACATCGCCCGGCTTATTTTGCGGTCTATGAACGTGGCTGTGGTTGCCTCGTTTGAACCGCCCTGATTGCTGTGCTGGCAAGGCATACACGCAATAGATATATGATAAGAAAAAATCGGATGAGCCAACAGGAGTACGAAAATTGTCCTTGAAAGCAAGGTTTTCAGGATTGTGACATGAAAAACTTTTCATCGACGGGCGCCTGGGGTAAGCATTGGTCGCAATGATTAGTGCTTGAGGACAGCCTCATGCTGGAAAGTGCATAGGAACAGCGCGTGGGGGATGCGACGGAGGAACTAGGTAGAGGAGGAGCGGAGCGGATCGAGAAACGGGAACAGGTTGTGTTGGATTTGCGCGGGCGAACCATTGCATTTTCTGGGGTGCAGATACTGCAACATGTACTCGGCTAGATTGGGCAACTCGTCCTTTGTGATACTGGGAGTTGGTGTGCAACTCGTACGACTGCATCTGATCTATCGGTTGTGAGACGCTGACATTTGGAGGCTTGGCAGCATGGATCTTTGAAGAATATGAGGATCACTAAGTCCGCTGATGCTGGGGACTGAAAGAGCAAAGATAAAGTTTCTTGAGAGGTCAAGGCGACTGTGCCGCCAGATGAGACTGGAAGACTGAACTCGTGTTTCATGGTCCCCATGAGATATTCCCAGATCTTCTATATAGAGGAATTCTCACGAGAAACCGCAACCTGAGTAAGTCTCAAAAAACCATGTCCGACAAACTTTTGTCGTTGCGCTGGTGTTTCAAGAGAAGGTCATACTCGCTCGGCCCTACGAAATATGCATATATTAAAGATACCGCACGGAGAAATATTGACGAGATGAAGTTGATTGACAGTTGATGAAGGAGTTTCAGAGGAGACGAATAAATTGATTAGATAAGACAAAAGAGGAGGGAAGCTGAAATGCTGCTCCTTAACAACAGGGTTTTTAACGGCATATTGTGGTGATTTGAAGCTGAAATATGGGGTCACGAGTCTCATATTCACCCTGTTCCAGCATGTCGGCGACATGAGTGTAACACCTGATACGCCAAAGTTGTTGCGGCGCGTATCGTATCGTATCGTATCGCATCGCATCGCTTCTGATGCTGGTACATTAGAACGGGGTAACGGAGTGACGGAAATTCGGATTCAGAGTCAGATTCAGATGGGAAAATGCAGGGATGATTTTATAACACGGGTCAGGTGTAGATCATCTGTAGATTTAGTAGTTGGCCGATTGGACTGGTACAGTACTGTATCTGTAACAATTCATAGAAAAGGGAAGAATAGATGCATATGCCCAGGTCTCAGGCACGGAAGTTGACATTTCCGCTGCTGGTTCAGTGACGCTAGTCAATGGAAGACTTGACATCCGAGAGCTAGGGCCATTCTAGAATAGATTAATAGATTCTATTTTCAGTTATTAATCTGTAATAGAGAGGTATCTAGACTCTGTTGTTGATCATGCATCATGTCGAGAATAAATAAATAACAGAGTCGAGTACGAAGTATTTCAAGAGTAATATCTTTTCATTAATCCAAGATTGAAGCTATCCAAAAGGCAGTCAGTCAGTAAGTATTCGGTAATGACAAGTGCCGATACTATTACTGTACCATTAGCCATGTTCGGCATTTACTCTAGTAGAAGCAATCTATTGGTTGCTCATCTCAATCAATTCCAACCAACCAACCATGATAATCTTCATCATCAACGGAAAAGGCGGGCGGAACAAAATGCACATCTCACTTTTATTAACCTTGAATGATCAAAGTGGAAAAAAGTGCCTGAGCGTTTGCATCAACCAAAAAACAGGTCACGACATCAAAATCCTTCCCGCCCATTTACTTGGCTTAGAATGGAAGTTTACGCGCGCTACTCTAACACCAGCGCCAAGCTAACAGCCGGAGGTGGCTCTTCCCGAGAACTGGCCCTCTGTCTCTCACCTACTATTACTCTATAAGGTACTTTCTGCTGAGGAGAAAAAAAAGGGCCAAAACAAAAAAGCCCAACTTGTTTCAGACAAACACAGATATCAATCAATGAGTGACACAGAGAATGAACCGTCCCCAGTCAAAGCTAAAGCTAAAGGCAGTGCAATATCAGGCCAGTTTACTACTAAAAGAAGGAAATAAATAAAAAAAGTAAAAAAAAAAAAAAAAAACATACTTCATCCCGTTCGGCTTCCGTCTTGGGCTCCCCCCATCTTTTTCTTCATCACTTGAGGTCCGTATCAAGAACTACATCCAACACATAAAATTGCCCACCAATCAATACATGGTCATTTCTTCTTCTTTTTCTTCTTCTTCTTTTATCTGATTCGCTTCGCAAGTTTCTCCATATCTCGCCTGTTTTAGCACGAGTCTCGCCGAGCTTTTGTCGATCCTTGATTCAAGTTTCCATCCCAGAGCCATTCCTCTCGCAGTGGAGACGACCTTCTGATACACTGCTGATACCAGTCACTTATAACACCATATATCCCATATCCACGGTATCCTCTCGTAACTTGAAACCAAAAAGTTCACAAAGAGATTACTTTCGATATCTATCGAAAACGTCTCTTTCATTCTCTATTCTTTGTTCCAAACAACCTCAGTTCTTCATATTCACTATGCAGAACACCTCCAGTCTACCCGCCTCACCCGTTGGCGTCAACGTTCAATATCCACAACTCATCCTCGAAGGGAAGCGTACCGGCTACTACATAACCACCTTTACTCTATTCGCCCTTACACTATGGTTTATACTACCTAAGAAGCAAAGATCTCAACTAGAGGTTCCCTTCTACAAGGCCTCCAAGACGAAATGGATCTTCGACGCTGAAACATTAATCAAAGATAGCTACACAAAGGTCAGTTGTCCTGCAGCTGTGTTGCAAACACCACATGTACTTATGCTGTAATAGTTTCGCGATCGAGTATACCAGATCAAGGCTACTGAGGGAGTACAAGTCTTGATTCCCGCAAGCCTGGTGGGTGAATTGAAGGGACTCCCAGAAGATGTCCTTAGTGCGACGGAAGCAGTGTCAGATGTAAGCACCACCCTATTCTTACGCCTGTAAACGAGTATGCTAACTTATCAATAGGCTCTGCAAAGCAAGTACACAAAGTTCTCAGCAGGCCACAACGGCGAAACGCTTGCACTATTGATCAGAACAAAGTTGACTCAGAACCTTAGCAGAGTGGCACCCCGTCTCAGGCAAGAGTTAGAGTACATTCTGGCCACTGAGTTCCCTGCCTGTGAAGACTGGACACCTGTGAAATGGCAACCCTTCAGTCTTCGTGCTATCACCCGTCTGAGCGGCCTAGCCTTCGTCGGCCCCTCTCTCAACCGGGACGAGAAGTGGATGGACACTACCGTCAACTTTGCTGTTCATGTCTTTACCGCATGTGTCAAGCTCCAGTTCATCCCCGAGTGGGCTCGACCTGTTGGTCAGTACTTTGTGTCAGAGCTTCGTCAGATTCGAAGAGATGTAAAGACTGCCAAGGAATTGCTCAAGCCCATCCTCGAAGAGCGATTACAAGATACGGAACTCTCTAATGACAAGAATGCACCTGATGATATGATCCAATGGCTTCTCCAAGCTCTGCCCGAGGGTGAGAAATCCGACCTTACAACACAGGCTGAGTTGCAGCTCATCGTTGCGGCCGCCTCTATCCACACCACAAACAACCTGCTCTGCGAATGTCTTTGTGATCTAGCAGCATACCCAGAAGTGCAAGAAGAACTCCGCCAGGAGGTTTATCAGATTCTCGAAGTGGAGAAGGGCTGGGAGAAGAAAGAGAGCTGGGCCAAGTTGAAGAAGATGGACAGCTTCATGAGAGAAGTTCAGCGACTAAGCGGAAATATCAGTGAGTCTCCCTTTCTCAGTTCCACTTATCTATATCCACACCCAGCTAACCAATATGCAGCATCTTTTATCCGCAAGGTCATGAAACCCATCTCTCTTTCTGACGGTACCCAGTTACCTGCCGGCACAAAGGTCCTCGCTCCCCAAGCTGGTATTGCTCTTGACGAGCGCTATTTTCCTGATCCTGAACGTTTTGATGCTTTCCGCTTCTACAAGTTACGCCAGGAGTCAAGTGAAGCCAACCATCGATGGCAATTCACCTCTCTTGACGACACATACACAAACTTTGGCGCGGGCAAACATGCTTGCCCCGGCCGTTTCTTTGCCAACAACGAGATGAAGCTTGTGTTGGCGCATCTTCTTCTTAACTACGACATCCGCCTCAAGGCGGGTGAGACCCGACCAAAGGCTATGGGTATTGTCATGGCCAAGGCGCCTTCTCCAGATACTGAACTGGAGTTTCGACGAAGGTCACTGGTAGCTTGAAGGAGAATGATGAGCGCCAACACTTTTGATACCCAGTATATTACCTTTTCAGTATATAGACCAGTAGACGCGCATGATGATGCGTCACAACATGTATAGTACAAGATTGGTCATGGCTTCAGAGCAAATCTAGTTCAAATAGAAGCTATCTACCTACATATGCACCGAGTCGTCTCATTAATAAAGCAGTAGCAGAACATGGTATCGGATATGAAAAAGGATACGACTTGCATTACTCGAACTGTTCTAATCTAACAAAGACACAACACAGGGACTCCGAGCGTGGCTATCGTGGGGGGTATCATGAAGTCGTAGGCCAGGCCGACGAGAGCCACTAGCCTGGCCTTGTAGCATCGTACGATTAATCCTCTTTGATCCCGTGCCATCTCTCTCCGACCGACCAACAAATATACCGACTGACGGCGCGTCCAAAGGCCTGAGGTGAAGGTACAGGTGCAGCTGGTAAACGTAAACCGAACAAAATGAGTCCGTAGTCTTTCGAAGAAAAAAACAAAATGGTGATTGATATCCTTGTTTCTTTTTCATGTGCCTTTTTTGGGAATGCGCAGGTCCAAAAAAGGCTTAAGATTCGGACAAACATTTGATATTTACAGATCCAACCCACCCGGAACGCCCCTCGCCGTTGTTGAAGAAAAGCCGTCAACCATTTTTTCCCTGATGCAACAAGCTGAAGACAAATAAGTCTACCGGGAACCGTGAGATACCTGGGAAACCGCATGACACAAAGCAGACCATCTCTTTCAATCTTCATTCCAAGCGAAATACACAGCAGCATGACTTCTTAGGTCATCTAGGACTTGTAGCGCTGGTACTCGCCGGCAACCAGACAATGGTCACGCTCGAAAGGTTCTGCGAAAATGTTAGTTGAATGACTCTGTAGTAATTGTGAAGGGAAGTTAACATACCCAGGGTAAGCTGGAACTTAGGCTTGATGGACTCAGCTCGCATCTTCTGGACCTCGTTGGCGAAGACCTCAGCGGCGGGAGCGGTACTGTCGATACAGTTGGCCTTGATGGAGATGAGGACACCACCGCCAACCTTGAGGAACCAGTTGGCGTTCATGGCGACGATACGGGCCTGATCGGGCTGGGCAACATCGGCAAAGATGACGTCGACCATGGGGACGATCATGCGGTAACGGGCAGGTTGACGGGCGTCCTCAACAATGGGAACAACGTTGGGTCGCTTGGAGGCCATGGTGATGAGATCACGGCCGGATCGGGAAGAGAACTCGACGGCGTAGACGTAGCCAGTAGGTCCGACAATGTCAGCGACGTGAGAGACGGAAGTACCAGAGGCACCACCGAGGTAGAGGACACGAGAGCCAGGCTTGATGTAGATCTCATCAGCACCACCGGCGATGGCAGCGCAAAGCTTGCTTCGGAAAGGGTTCCACATGCGGTACTCGATCTTGGTAGTAGTGGTGGTTCCGTCGTCGTTCTTGACGACCTCGTCGACAGAGATACGCTTCTCGCCGTAGACAGACTCGCCGGGGGTTGTGTTGCGGGTAGCAAGACCATCTTCCTTACCGCCACGGACGACGAAGACACCAGGGTGACGGTGAGGCTCCTGTGAAGAAAAAAGTTAGATCGCAAAACTTGGCGAGAAAAAAAGTTGGCTGAGGTTCGACATACAACAATGACCTTGGCACCGCCCTTTGCGCCAGCAGCACCACCGCGACCGCCACGGGCACCACCTTTTCTTCTTGTTAGTATTGCAGTCTTGTTGTTTTTGAGTAGTAATGCTTACCTCGTCCACCGCGAGGACCACCACGGCCACCGCGATCACCGAAACCACCACGGCCTCCACCTTTGCGAACAGTCAGTTTTAAAGTTTCAAGAATACAACGACGACAACGCCGCGAAAGCGCGATTCATACCTCGTCCGCCGCGCGCACCACCACGGCCACCGAAGCCGCCGCGATCACCACCGAAACCACCACGGCCTCCGCGAGCGCCGCCACGACCACCACGGGCACCGCCTCGAGGAGTGAAGGGAGCCATCTTATTCGACTGAAGAGGAATTGAAGAAGGTTGAAGAAATTAGAGACGACAATAGGTCGTTATCGAGAAGTATTCCACGCGCGGAAAGATTGTCGAGTAAAGGCGGACGTGGATCGAAGTCCAAACTTGTCTGTTGTATAGCCTTGCCTGGGGGACGCTGGGCGTTCTGGGAGACTTTGAGAAAGAATTTTTTGAAGCTCTATGAAGCTCAGGCCCACTTAGTTTATGCAAGTTTCTCCGACTCCGATATGGGTCCGGGGGTAAGGCGGCTAGTGCCACTTCGACGCATGTATCGCTCACGTGGTGATAAAAGATAAGAGTCAGGTGATCCGGCTGATATCGTGGTGTAGTAGTTGAGAAGCAAAATCACATCACAACCACCATTAAAACTGCCAAAAGCTGTCATATATCTTCTTTTAATCAATTGTAACTATTATAGTATTCATTTCGAATTTCTGCGAATTATTTGCGACTTCTGACGTTGAATTTCGACTTCCGCACAAGCAGGGCAGTCAAACCCTAAGGCCTCTTTCCCAAAGGAGTGGGGAAAGCGAGTTTGTGGTCCCTCCAACCTGTTAGGGCAAGAGCTTCAGAATTTCTCAATTTCAGCCCGCCAACCCACGTTCCGTCGTCGAAACCGTCACTCACCACCCAAGTCGCCGAGATGGTGAGTAAATACGCCCCCGTCGATCGCCATGATGAGAAAGAGGAGGATATGCTGTTGTACGAATTATCAGAAATTTGCTGGTGCAATTTTCGACGAGAAACGTCAACTTTGGCATGACCGAAATCGATGCATTGTGGTGATGGGCTCAATTTCGAGGACGTGTCATGGCTGACTCTGGCTTTTTCCCACTCATACAGGTTCGATACGCTGCCACCGAGATCCAGCCCTCGAAGTCGGCCCGCGCCCGCGGTGCCTACCTCCGAGTGTCCTTCAAGAACACTCGCGAGACCGCCCAGGCCATCAACGGCTGGAAGCTTCAGCGCGCTGTTACCTTCCTTGAGAACGTCAAGGAGCACAAGGAGGCTGTCCCCATGCGACGATACGCCGGCTCCACTGGCCGCACCGCCCAAGGTACGACATTTGCGAAAATCTTGACCCGCTAGCGATGGACTTTGAAGAAATCCGGAGGATCACAGACGAGTGGGAAACGTCAGAGGGAACAAAATGCTGATGGACTTACTCAACAGGCAAGCAGTTCGGTGTTTCCAAGGCTCGATGGCCCGTCAAGTCCGCCGAGTTCCTCCTCGGTCTCCTCAAGAACGCTGAGGCCAACGCTGATGCCAAGGGTCTCGACACCGGTGCCCTGATTGTCAAGCACATCCAGGTCAACCAGGCCCCTAAGCAGCGACGAAGGACATACCGTGCCCACGGTCGTGTATGTTTTCCAATCTACCCGACTCGAGATTCATTCTTCTGACTTGCCTCTAGATCAACCCTTACATGTCCAACCCCTGCCACATCGAGCTCATCCTGACCGAGGGTGAGGAGGTTGTCCAGAAGTCCGATGCTGTTGTTGAGCGTGAGCACCTCAGCTCGCGCCAGCGTGGTGCCCGCCTCCGCAAGGCTATCACCTCTGCTTAAGCCAATCAACAACCTTCTTCTCAAATAGACAAAATTTAAGCGCTGGTTGAAAACTGGGTTTACGTCGGGCATCTTCTGTGTTGTAACTGTGTGACTCTTGACAAGGCTCTTGAACAAGGAGACAACACCAAGATTACAAACAAAACTCGATCAATTGTTCTAGGGTTTTTGCGAGGGTGGTTCGTGGCTTTTCATCTCCTGGTGTATGGCAGGCTACGGTAAGCATGGCATTAAAGGGAAACGCATGCAAAAATTCGCAAGGTTTCTTGACGAAATAAAATCATTCAAGTCCTCCTGAGTCCTGTCTGTGATCACGGTAACGACGTGACGTAGTTACCATATGCTTTAGTAGCAGGGCGTTCCAGATCCGAAATTAGACCCGGGATATTCGACATGAGTGCTAGTGCTCGATCATCGCCTTATCATCGAGAACCAGCCATCGTATAGACGATTAGAACTTCTACAGCTCTTGCAGTTGTACTGAGCAGCTAATATTTCTATTGTTTTATTCTTATACACTGTTTGTGCCGGCTGTAAGAGTATTCTGACGAGTTCCCCTCCCTCCATTTAGCAGCATATAAGGGAATTCTGCGTTCTCGTGAGCTAGGTTCGTTAACCTAGAGCCATCATTGCGTCGTAAGACATTCCATCCAGTCCTGTTTGTGCCCAGATATCATGATTCATGCCCGTTTTCTGTCCTAAAGCAAATATTAAACGCCCTTCCCCATTCTTCACAGTAGCAATGTGTGAGCCATTAAAAGTTGAAGCCATGCAGCATCCGTCTCATACTAGAAGAGCGTGTCCATAGCAACTCCGCCACCTCTTGCTTCTGTGATACTGGCAGCATCAATTGTCCCCGAAAAACGCCCTCTTCCGGGGCTCTCAACGCCATCAGCTATAGCATCAGCTATTGTCTGTTGATCATAGACACTTTCCCATCCCATGTCCAGGCCAAAAGCATTGGTAAGTTGAAACAGCTCCTGGATTCGTAAGAAAGGCGCAATGCGACCTAGGAGCTTGTCACGGCATCTCTGCATCAGAGGCCCCAGGTTTGAACTATGGGGGTTGCCGTTACCAGCCAGACCTTGAGTACCAAAGGGCAGAATACTTCTAGTATTTATTGCCGCCACATCAATCGATACGTAACCACATGATTTGAATGAAAGACACTTAAGAGTGTATTTCTTCTCGTCAGACCGTAGGCGATGTGGTGATGGTATGTGCTGCCCCAATAGATCTGGTTGATTGTGCATCAGATCGTCAGCGGAATTGAGAGCAGCTTCGTCTCTGGTGGCCAAGATGTTCTGGATCTTAATACTAGGAGAGAAATGTTCAATAATGCCCGCCCATGAAAGTATTTCAGGCTGTTGTAAAATCTCAGATGGTGTAGCCAGTAGATCTGGCGCCGCATTGTTAGGCTGCATCTGATTTTGAAACATCTGAGCCATTTGAGCAATTGGTGGAGGTGGCGGAGCAGGTGGCAGCGGTGCAGGTGCTGCAGCAACAGGAGCAGGGTGAGGCTGTAGCTGGGCTCCTGGTGGAAGAGCAATGAGGCCCAGTAGGTGAGCAGTGTTCACGTTGGTGATGTGCCCCTGAAGAGGAGCTTGTGGAGTGAGAGTTGGGGGACCAGAAAGTGATACAGATTCCAGTTCGAGTTTTTCGAGTGCGCAAAGAGCCATATTGCGAATTGTTTGAAGAAAGACATGTGGCGAAGCCCAACAGTTCTTTAAAGACAGATGCTTGATGAAGGGCAATATTAGGATATCCTTTGTGTGAGTTCTGGGACTATCCACTAGCGTCATGAACTCAGGATCCTCAAAGAAAGGAGCCGGAAGGATGTAATGATTTCGCTGAAATGTTGAGGGTGCAAATTCTCCACCACAAATCCATTCGAAATGAAGGCTCTCGATGTTGGCCTGGGCGCCAATGTAGCTGTTAAGTAGTTGGAACACCCTCCCGACAGCATCGACAGGAGAAACAGAGACATCTTCAACACAGCCCGGGGCAGGTTTAGAAACGCGTCGCCAGTCGGCGATAACGCCCAATGAGACGTTGTTGAGAGATGGCAGATTTTGCCAAAGATCATGGCGATTGAAGATGTACACATGGCTACTCGGGATCTTGGCAACGGTGAGTGTTGTCAAATTTGCGAAACAGCCATCCCGAGCATTGTCGATTAAACCGATAACATAGGACTGAATCATAGCTCGATGAGCCCACTCAAGCTCTAGGAGCATCTCCTTTTGCGCTCTTGTAAGACTAGAAGGGATAAGTGCATAACTTGTCACATCTGCAACGACAGGCTCAAAATCGGCGCGATGGTTGTTGAACGATAATGGCGGCCGAGATTCCGCATCATTAAATAGAGATGCCCTCTCGTCAAAGTCAATGGTATTGAGATCAGTGCCTTCTGTGTCAAGTATCATGCGCACAGCATCATGAATCTGATCACCTGAAAACCCGGCGTCAGACGCCATCTTTTGCAGTACGTTCTGTTTGAAACTGATGGGGTTCTCGAAGACGGGCGCCTTAATATCCTTAACCAATTCATGAAAATCCGACAAGCTGACAATGGTCTGCTTCCTATGTTGAGGTTCAGGACTGGTGACACGCCAATTCTGCGTTGCGAAAACGGGATGAAGGGTGGCAGCGTTGCGTGCTATGTGATCAGGCCCCAATAGAAACCCCAGACCGGCATCACAACAGAGTCCAAGATTTGAGACCTTTACTAAGCATTTGAGCGCCTCCTTCATGGCTCCAGTTTCATCAGCGGTCTGTTCGAGGCCCTCAAGGTCGGTATACCGGTGATAGGTGCCATGCGGCCAGCGATATATACCCCAGAAAGATGGCACAGCTTCTTGTGAAGGTTTAATTGGGGGGTATGAGAGTGTGTCCTCGTCGAGCTCTAACGACAGCGCAAAGCGCCGGATATGCGGGCCGAAGGATTGGAAAATGCGCATGCCATTAGAAAGGAGGGCAGAAGATGTGCGTTTGAGGGCACCGTTCTCATCACGATCCAGTTTACTATAAAGCTCGGATTTGAAGGGAACTACCACGTTCCGAAAATACTGCGCAGAGACCTTGGCCTCAAATTCCTTGCAAACGAGTCGTAGACATCTGACTTCGAGTCGTGAAAGGTGTGAAATGATGATTTCAAAGATTTCGACTGGGATATGGTTTTTGGGCCAATGAACAGACGCGTTCTGACAACTGCAATCGTGGGAATCTGATCGTTCGGGAATTGCGGACATCTCGTCGTCACAAGATGGAGGTGCAGTGCTTGGTCTCCTTTGATCCGATGCTGGATCAGCCATATCAACGTCAATCGAGCTGGAAGTCATCTTTGGGCGCCTCAGTTCGCTAACAGGATCCGGTATTGTATTCGAGAGAACAATGTTAATTAAGATAACAGGGTGAATGCGCGGCGCTGGTCGTAAACATTCAGTCGGATGGAATTTGGAGATATCGTTACTCAATTGGCGGGGTGTAGCGGGGATACAAATGCGACAATGTAAAGGTTATGATATGGGTGCAATATGACAAACGCCGTATTCGTAGAGAGCGAGGATTATATAGAGAATGTTGAAGCGGTCGCGCGATCGATTGTTGCGAGTGAAGGTTTTGCAAAATACAGACCGGGCTGGAGGATGTTGAATGAGTTGGGTTACAATTCGATGCTGCAGTGGCAGCTGGACAAACGGGTTGGGTCGAATCAATAGGGTCAGTGGCAAACATCTGGGGGAAACTGGGAATCCAAGGGAAACAGGCCCCCGGCAGTTGGTAAACAGATTAACTGTAGATCGACCTTATATCGCGTTCCATTGGGTGACGGCTGTAGGTAAATTGTCTGATTGCGGCTCCGAAGGGGGAAAAGAATGAGTTGACGACGGGGATGGCATGTTTAAGTTTAGTTAGGCGGCTCAGGTCTCAAGGCGTGGGGAAAGTACCTACTACCTACTAGGTAACCTTGGTGGGCGCTGTTGGATGCCACCGGTCAGGTTCCGTGCTGCAGAGTACCTCCCTAGCGGTTAGGAGGTAACTGAAATTTATGTACTGATCGTCACTCCACAACGGCACCTACCTTACCCGACAGTATCTACCCTGATTCACAGAATAAACGTCAGTGCTCAAGGGTATTGCATTCAAGGGTCAGTGGAGGTTACATGAATTTAGCAGTAGATAGTACTGATTCTTTTTACTCTATTTATATGTGTTAATATTCTATCGAACTATTGAAAATTTATGTTGAGGAAATCGAGCTTCATCACATGTTGTGTGGCTTTCCATTCCTCGCATTTGGACTTCATTCTTCAAGGGACCAGCCCCGCGAGCATCCCCATGGGGAAAGCTCCATAACATCACGGGATGAGAGAATGACATATAATTTTGAACGGAAAAAGTAGGGAATTATAAACCCTACTTAATTTCATGACAAAGTGGCTAAAACTATTTCAACTCTTATGCTGTCAGTGTCGAGTTTCCCATTACTCCGATGCAGTGTCGTCTGTACATGGCTTGATCACGGAGAAGGCCGGGTGTTAATGATTAATCATGGATGCAGATGTTGTAACTCGGAAGATTTATCAGATGGATGGCACCACCTCTCACTGTGGCACAGAAACAAGGCATCCCCATTTCTATGTTTCTTTGTGCACGATTATTCACTGATATAGGCTCAGACAGAACAAGCTCAAGTCACAAGTTGTATTATTTGACCTCCGCAACGCTACCATCAAGGGATATTACCATATAAAAAAAAACAAGACTATCTACGTATACAAGAAAAAGTAATTTCACGGACAATACCAAATCATTCTGTGAGCTCAAGCCTCGTCGTCGACTTTACCAGCCCAGAACCAGTATCTTAAATCCATGTTAGTTACCCCATAATACATCTGATTTGAAGGTTAAAGCCACTTACAGTGTTGAGTATTCAACCTCGAATTCAGAGGCCATGCCCTTGCATGTAGCAGGAGGGCTACCACCGGCTGTCGTAGTTCGGTACACCTCCTTGATGTCGTGAGTCGCACCCTCGATGGTGAAAAGTCTGAGCCAGGGGACAGCACCCTCGCCAAGCTGGCCCTTGGCCGAAAGTGATGGCGCAGGGGCGCTGCTGTTCTTAGCACAAGGTGCCTCGCCAATATCCATCTCTGGTGTACGGAGGTCGAAGAAAGGCACACCATCCGCAGTAAAGTAGTGGTGACCGGACTCAGGAAGAGAGGCGGGGCCCAGGTTCGCAGCGGCTGCCAAAGGGAAGTGAACAGCCATGCCGGGGATGCGTTCGAGAAGGTCAGGGTACTGAGCAGCGACGCAAGTAGCGTTGAAGAGAGTGGCCACAGCTCCGGTAGCGACCGGGGCCTTGGAAGGGTCCTTGGTGTCGCATGTATAGTTTTGGGTACCACGGCCGACAGCAACGTGCTTGAGGGTGAGTCCCTTAGATGGGGGAAGTAGTTGACCGTCTTGTAGTATGTTAGCACTTTGAGAGACAGGAGCTGAGGTGATGTGACATACCGAGAGGCATATTGGCCTTTGAAAGATCGCAGACGGGAGCCATGCCATATGCCTTGGCAGCCTTTGCCTTTTCCGCAACGAGGTTGAAGTAAACAGACAATGACCCTAATGTGTCGATGGCAGATTGAGTATCGGTAATAGTAGGCTTGGGGAAGCTAGGCGCTGCAGAAGCAGTCACCGCCAAGACCGACATGACGAATGTTGATAATTGCATCTTGAAGATGTGTGTGGATGTGCCTGATGTGATGTCGAGAGTATAGAGTATGCCGGTATCGTTTCAATCTTCAAGACGTATGCCGTTACGAGAAATAGAACCCAACCAACAAGAGAAGCGTTTATAGATGATCGACCAAAAACGAGACTTGAGATAAAAGACTTGTGACCCTAGGAAATAAGGAAATAAGATATAAGGAAATAAAGGAAAAATAAAAATGAAAAAAAAAAGAACGCTCAGCGTCTTTGAATGTATAACAGATGCAAAAGAGATCTTTTCCTGCCTCTTTCTTTTCTCTTTTTCTCAACACCACCGGACGAACACCATCTCTTATTATACCAGCCTTCCCCTCCAGCCAAGACCCTGTTACACGCGCCTAAGCGTTTGGGCGGTAAGTCTGAGCAAATTACCATGATTGGACCATCTGCCAAGATCTGTATGTAAAAATAAACACCAGCCCTTTTTTCCCACGTTCAAGACGCACCCTTGGCTCATATGTGATGCGGGAAGCAGATCAGTCAATCATATCCAATCATTAAGTTTCTAGATGTAGTCACTGGGGTTATGATTGGCCGAATGGTGGTAGTTTAAGCGCCTGTCTCGGGCGTCGGCATATGGTAGCATGGGCGTTTAGAGATTGGGAGGGGACAAGAGAATGGCACGACAACGATAATTCTGCTTTTCTGGACCATTGCCATGCGATATGCTATGCGAGTATGAGACCTGGCTTATTACCGAGAACTATGATGATATCAACTTGGAGATCTGATCAAGGCTTACCCAACACGTTTCCGCACAACTTAGAGCTAGATGAAGTGCATTTTATTACATGCCAGCACTTTAACATGGATGCACCTCAATGCCTTTCCCCTCTTTCCAATGCTCTGAAAATAATCGATATCACAAGAACCCTGCGTCACATCCCAGCCTCTTCATCGTATCCGTCCATCTTCAATTCAATCGGGGTCCCTTTAATAGATCCAAAGATCTCTCGGCGCCACTGACGAACCAACCTCAATCCAGTATTAAAACATTCAAGACCTTGCAAGAAACGAGAAATAAAGTCCCTGACCAGCGTAAATTGCATACAGGGTATTGATAGACTTGACGCCTGCTTACAAGACTCTGATTGGACCCGCGGACCATGCTTGTCGACGGGCCGCGATAAGCGGCCAGCGGTTGCAGAAAATAGCAACCGACCCCGCGCAACATCAAACAAAAGAAAAGAACCCCTCTTATTGGGACGGGCTATTTTCGCATA
Source organism: Fusarium aywerte (assembly GCA_013186375.1). Lineage (NCBI taxonomy): Eukaryota > Fungi > Ascomycota > Sordariomycetes > Hypocreales > Nectriaceae > Fusarium > Fusarium aywerte. The sequence goes on along the minus strand of JABCQV010000099.1, from coordinate 119,682 downwards.
CATTACGGATCCCACAACCACCCTTCCATCATGACTTGCATGTCTAGTGGCACAAAAAGTCTGTCACATGTTTGGTTTATTTCTTATGAGGAGGTTGCTTAGGTGGATCATGCTATGCTCCAACCCAAGCATGGGATATCATCATCCGCGAATATAACCAACATTGCACTACTATTCATCTTGGCACCTTCGCTTACAGTGATGCCAGATCTCGCTTGCTTCCAAAGTACATATAACACAAGATCCCAGATATCCAATTACTCCACTACCAAGCCGATCCCTATGAGGGCTTCTACTGATAATGATACAGTTCCGTCTCTCGCGGTTATTCGTTGTCACATTCCTTTTCAACTCTCGAGTAAAACACTTCCAAAACAGGACAGCGCATCGACTTCTACTTGGCTGGGTCTTTAGGCGCTCCGTCCATTGGACTGCCAAGTGAACCCCCGGCCACTCCAGCTGCCGCGGCGGCGGCAGATTCGAGATGGGTTACCCGCTGGACGTCCGATGAACTCATCCAGTACAAGGACATGAACACCAGCAAATGAAGTGCCACGCAGTATGCTGCGAATAGGTTTCGACTGGTCCTCGAGGCAAGTACTGTGCGGGTCAACGAGTAGACCGCCCGTTCTGGTAGACTCATCCGCTTGTAGGCTCGAGCAGATTCCCGCCCGCGGAAAGCTGCGAATGGAGAAATATTGGACTCATATGCCTGACGGTATCGATCCATAGCGATTCCAGGGTTTCCTGTTTCACCAATCGCCACTGTCGAAGGGTTAGGGTTGGCGCCATAGGCTGACGATGTCGCCGCGCCGCCTCCTCGGTTATATGTTGAGACGTATCTTGTCTTTTCATAAAGGTTCAGGTTGTCCTTCTGCAGTGCCGCAACCTCCTGGCGCAGCTGTGACACTGTCCGGTGTGTGTTGGACAGTTCCTCTTCCAGCTCTGCGTTCTTCTTCTTGTAGCGGTCACGCTGAGCTGTGACCATTGGCAGCATACCTGAGCCACCTCCATACACTCGTTCGCCAGGTTCGCCTCCTCCCATCCGAGGATCCATACCGCTGATGATTGATGATGTCGGAGAAATTCTGCCACTCTTACGTCCCACTGCCCGAGTGACATAGGTTCCAGCGACAGAAGCTCCAGATGGGAATGCATTGGCTCCCTCCTCCTGAATTGTTTCCAAATCACTCTCTAGCTTCTGGTTGAGCTTCTGGGAGCGCTCCAGTTCTGCGTTTGTTCTTGAGAGTTCTTCTTGCAGACCCTCCAGACGGCCCTGCAAGTCGTTGTGGGAAACACGCAGAACCGTCAATTCATCACCAAGCTTCTTGTTTCGTGCCAAGAGAAGTTTTTCTAGGGAGTTACCTTCAGCATCCTTCGCCTCAAGATGCTCTTGCAACTCATCGTCATCACCTGTAGAGAACTCAATGCTCTTCAGAACCTCGAGCTCCTGTTTTATATCGTCGTAGTCGCTCCACTTTTGAACCTTGCTCTTCAATGTGTCCCTCTCTTCCTTTACAGCGTTCACCTCTCTCTCAATAGATCGTAGTTTACCATCCAACTCTCGCTTAAGGCCTTCTTTCTCCACACGAGCGGCGTCCAGCTTGCGTATCATAGACTGGTTCTCCGACCTCACACGCATGTAACCGGGATCGTCTTCAAGGTTTGTCTCAGGTTGTTGCTGAGCTGATGACTTGGCCTGTGCGAGCTCCAACCGCATCTGCTCGTTACGTGCCTCAACCTCAGCGAGGCGAGCGCTCGTGCGATCAAGATCGGCGTGAAGCATCTCAAGCTCAGCACTTGAGACCTGGCTGCGCCGAGCCTCTTGTTCATCGCCATTCTTGCCCAATCGTTGATTAACTTCGTAGCTTGCGCGCATCTCGGTCAACAAGCGCTCTTGCTTCTCTAGTTTATCTTCCAGGGTCTTTTCCTTAGCCTCCCAGTTATCTGTCTTCTCCTCTAGGACAGCGGTCCATGATGTCTCAACTTCCTTAACACGTTTCTCGAGGTTTTCCTCCAAATCTTTTCGGGATTTTCGCTCATTTTGAAGCTTCGATTCAGTCTCTTCCAGCTGAGTTGTTAGATTTGTGACATTTTCTTGCAGGTGCTTGTTCTCTTCCGTAATCTTCGGTAAAGTGTCCTCGGCGAGGAGCATTGAATCGACCGAGGCCTCGAGGAGCGGGTACGGGTCTGGCGCATCGGAGAACGAAGCATACGTCTGTAGGAAGGCCGAGTTGACAGACTTGGAATGGTTCGTGAGAAGATCGATAAAGGTCTGATAGGCTGCAATGTGGTTAGCCAGCTGAAGCACCATAACGTTGCGCTGCTAGTACATTTTAACAGGCCCTTGATCTCTGTCAACTTAGAAGCATCGTCGAGCTTGCGAAAATCCTTCGTCTTTTGCGCAAGCTCTTTGCGTTGAACAGTCGAGTCCCGCTGGTAGGCGACAATGTCCGAAGCCGTATTATCTAGATTCGAGACAAGGGTTGTGAGGTCGATTGCTATGTAAAGTTAGTATTTTAACCTTCACGCGTTCTTGTTGGTGAGCGCACTCCGCCATGCTGAAATTGCATGTTGAAACTTGTTCTCTCCTTCGAATGTCGGTGCAGGCGCAGAGGGCTCAGTCGTAGCCAGAGCGGCTTCAACAGCAGCGTCGGTCATGGTAGTATCGAGTCGTGGATCTAAAGGCGGTGCAAAGGAGTGTATATAGCAGGCTCGAACGCCGCGAACGTATTGAAGTGAGTGTTTATCAGTTGGTGCAGTTGGTGAGGCCGTCGTTAAGACTTGTTGTTGCCGTGGTCAAATTGAAGTCATGAATGCATGCGAAGGGATGCGTTCTCCTGGTATTGGGGCCAGTTTGCGTAGTGTCATCCAAGCTAATTGGCTACGTAAGCTGTCAGGCTGTTTACGCCAAGGTTGCAGGGGCAAGTCCATGGACTGATCCCCCGCAGCCTTGCATTTCAGTGCGGCACAGCCACTGAGCACAAGCATGTTACAGCAGGTACGTAGGCATTCGTTGTACCCACTCAAGGTCCCATCAGCTTCCAGAGCTTCAGATGCATTCACTATTCCACTCTACTGATGTCAACATACCTGCGCCAGCCGTTCGAGAGTGTTTATACAGCCCAACTAATATTCAGTCCACGACACATAACTGCCGACTTGAACATGCACTTCTCGCTCAGATCATGCTGTTGATAACAACGCCGCTATGACACCAGATGGCTCAGGCGATGGGCCTTCAATCATGAGCCCTGAGCTGACCGGCCGCGAAGTTGGCCCTTATGTTCTGCGGACATTGTTGAATGAAGTGCCGCTTTCTGCGGATGGTTCCCAAGAAGATATAAAGATCAACTGTGTAGACTACTTAGGTAGGTCGCGCTGGCAGCCAGTCTAAGTGTTTGCGCCCATCATTGACCTCTGAGCATTCAGATGCGAACCTATATGTTGGAACATCAGCCTCGGAGCTGCTTCACTTTGTCCAGATCCCCCCCGATCCGAACGACCGATCCGGCCAGCCCGTTTACATCCTTGCATCCCGACTGTGTCCTCAGTATGTCGAAACACCAGGAACTCCGAACTCACGACCAGGTGTGCAGCAAATCTTGCTGTTACCTCGCGTCGGAAAAGCATGTATCCTATGCAACTGGACTGTCACTTTCTACTCTTTGCCAGAGCTCAGCCCCGTCTTTGGTACAACACTGGTCAAGAATTGTAGCTGGATAGGTGGCATTGATCTCAATGAGCCCTTACTCGACGACGATGGTGCAGAGAGAAATGGAGGTGTCACTATTCTGCTCTCTCTCATGCGCAAGATCCAGGCAGTGCGTGTAGGAGAAGATGCTCGCGTCACAAAGGTAGGTACCAACGCGTTATGGAGGTTTGATATGTATTAACGGTTTCTAGAAAATTGACTTCTCTGGAAGCACTCTATCGGTGCGCAGAGACTCAATTGCATGCGTGGCGGACTCTAAATCTTATGCGCTTATTGATGTAGAGCAACAGCTCAAGATTCCCTTGATGAGCATCTCATCATTGGAAGAAACGACATCACCTAGTGAGATTGGACACGCTCAAAGTATTGGGACAGATACATCAAGTGGACTTCTTCGAAGCTCTTCTTCGACTGGAAACCGCACACCCAGCGAAGCCCCAAACCATAGCCGAAGTACTAGTTTGGGAGGTTCAATATTAGACAGCATTCGCCGGCAAGACCGTGGCAATGAAGGGGAAGATTTTCTTGGTCGCAACCCTTCGCCACAGCTGTCGTCGAGCCCGCGGCCATCTATGGAGAGAGTCTCAACTCCGAACCCGTCACTAGATAAACCTTTACCCGCTGCACCCTCACCTTCAAGTACCCCTTCTCAAACAACGAATCCTCGAGCCAAACCCGGCTCGATCTTTTTGAAGCCTCATATCACCTCACCAACCCCTGATGAGTTCTTGCTGGTTACTGGAACTGACCCTCTGGAACCGGGAATCGGCATGTTTGTCAATTTAGACGGCGACCCTACCCGGCCTACCCTTGAATTCACCAGATATCCTCAGGAAGTTGTCGTAGACAGCCCTCCTTCAGATTCTAACTCGTCACAACCGTCTTTGATGCAGGAAGAGGAGGGTTATGTTTTGGCCTCGATGACTAAAGAAGTTGACGGTAGCTTGAAGCATGGTCTTGAGATCCAACGCTTTGATGCTGGATCAGATCCGAATCCACAAAAGTACTGGTTGACAGCCAGAGAAGCCGGCCATGATGGGGTTTATGGCATTCGCTCACTCGCTGGTACCGAAGAAACGCGCTTTGAGGAGATTGTTCAGAAGCTTTCCCAAAGACGGTACACACCTTTCTCTGTTTCTATATCCCCAGGAACACCCGATCCGTCATCTTCAGCCAAGACCTCAGACTCAAGGACTGCTTTATCAATAGAACATCTATCTAGAGAGAAGGAGCTTTTTGACAGAAATATTGACTCTCAAGATGAAGAGTCACTGCCAGAAGAGTGGGAGGCGAACCGCAACGCAGAAGGAGAGGAGTTTGCTCGTCAACTTGCCAAGGCACACGCTAAACTAGCAGTCTGGAGCGGAAGCCACATATGGTGGGCTATTCGCAACCCTCTTCTCATACAGCTCGACGCTACTTTGGAGGCGGCCTGTACAGGTGATGTTTTCAGCCCCGCCGAACTGGACAGACAGGCGATATTTACCACTATCAACTCAATCAGAGGCCGAGACCCACAAACAGAGTTGGAGTTTATGACTTATGGATATATACGGCAAAAGGCAGGCATTCTACTCTTGACGAACTTGCTGAAGGCGCCTGAAGATAAGCAATTCACCGAAAAAGAAGTGAAGGCGCTTGAAGAAGTCTTAGTCGAAAGTGGCCTCGATCCAAGAGTAGTGCTATCGTTGATCCCAGGTGTTCGGAACGAGATAATTGAGGGCTCGCGTGGTATATGGATCTATGGTGGTGTCAGAAGAACCGCTGATGCCTATCTCCGAAGTAGAGAGTTCCAGATGACCTCAAAGGACGGCATTGGAACCCTGGAGCCGAGGACAATGCATTTCCTACGAAGATTTCTTGGTACCTGGCGGAAGAGAAAAGGCTTTGGCAGTGTTGCTGATGAACGAGAAGTGTTTCACACTGTCGACGCTGCTCTGCTCCTCGTTCTACTTGAGATTGATCAGCACTCCCCTAAAGGGTTGGGCAAAGGGGGCGTTGTGCGATCAGAGCTGTACGAGATTGTGGACAAGGGCGTCGACTGCTTCGACCGCGCCGTCGATCTACTCGAAATGTATCACCGTCTCTTCGTACTGAGCCGAGTGTATCAAAGCCGCAAGTTGTCAGGCGATGTACTGGCTACCTGGAAGCGAATCATTGAAGGCGAACAAGACGTGGGGCAGGAGCTTCGCGAAGGCGAGCAGCGTGTTCGTGAGTATCTGACGAAAATCAGCAGCCAGGCTCTCGTTCAAGAATATGGAGTCTGGTTAGCGAATCGCAATCCAAAACTTGGCGTTGAAGTCTTTGCGGAAGACAAGGGCCGGGCGCCTAAGTTTGAGACAGCACAAGCCGTTGCGATCTTGCGAAAAGAGGCGCCTGGTGCAGTCAAATACTACCTCGAGCACTTGGTATTTGGTAAGGGACATACTACTTATATAAACGATCTAATGGCATACTACCTAGACGTGGTTGTGCACGATCTTGAGTCCTCTGAGGAGAGCCGAACCATAGTCAGGGCTACTTATGAAGCATACCGAGCGCTGCAAGCCCCCAAGCCTGCATACAGCCATTTTCTTCGGGATAACGCCCCACCCGATAACGAGGTCTGGCACAGTCGCCTCAGGCTACTTCAACTACTAGGCGAAGCAAACGATTACGATGCCGCAGCAATACGGGATCGGGTCTCTACTCTGCCGGATGACCTTCTGGTGCCTGAGACCATCATTCTCGCCGGCCGGGAGCGCAAACACAACGACGCCCTTCGTCTTCTCATACATAACTTGGGTGACTATGATACCGCAGTCTCGTATTGTCTTCGAGGCGGTGCTGGCACAACAGGCGCAGCCCCATCTGAGCGACCCGCCTTTGAAGAGCAGCGTCGTTTGTTCAAAGTTGTTTTTCATGAGTTTCTCTCCCTTGAAGATGTCAGTGATCGCATCGAACAGACTGGTGCGCTGTTGGAGCGTTTTGGTGGCTGGTTTGAGATCGACGATGTACTTGGCCGTATACCTGATGACTGGTCTGTCGATATTGTGGCAGGATTCCTTGTTGGAGCGCTCAAGCGTCTTGTTGGCGAGAGGCACGAAGCCATGCTGACCCGTGCACTTAGCGGAGCGCAGAACTTGCGGGTAAATTATGATCTGGTTGTAAAAGTAGAGGAGAAGGGGCCAAGCATCGAAGCCCCAAATTAATCATAGAGAGTTAGGCAGGGCTGACCTGTTGGTTGTATAAGAGGAGGATTGATAGCGACTTTATTTACTAAGAACATATCTAAAGTAATTCAAGGGCATTGCCCGTTTATTTTCCATCCTGTGATAGGACAATGCCTTTCAATGTTCTTCAATACTTAAGAATTGCTTCTCGTATATCTCATATAGTCTATTTCGCCAACATCCAGTATCTCCGGCTCTTATCCCCAAGACCGATAGCGTTTATCCTTATGCAATCTCACCGCCCCCTCGCGAAGGCGTTACTCGGCCTCATCTTGCGGGCGGCAGTCAGATCGTCCGAAGCAACAGAGCCAACCAGTGGAGTACTGAAGACGGAACTAAGACGCCGTGTCTTGCTTCGCCACGATGAGACCTTGCAGTGGTCGGAGGTGATGTTTATGGTATATAAAGGCTCTTCTCTCCCTGTTCACTCAGTGAGGTTTCCTCGACTTCGAGCGACGAAAATACCGGCTTCACGATGTCGAGATCCACTTCAGTGAAGTGACGACGAGCCACCTCTTTCGAACCGTGATGTCGTCTTCACGCTCAATATCCCAGGGTCTCTCCTCGCCATTGCAGTCCCTTTCCCAGATCCTCTCAACCTCGAGCCCGACCTCCTTGAGCGCCGCCGCGTCGTAAAATCCGCTCATCTTCTGTCGCCCCGTGTGGAAACCTGCGACGACCCAGCATCGTGCCTCGGGTGTGCGTTTGAGGAAGTGAGAGATGGATCGGTGCAGGTTGGCGTGCTGCCAGGGCATCCAGAGGCAGTCGGCAGCAATGATGCGGTCGAATGCGTGCTCGCCTGAAACGCTGAAGGGGTCCTCAAGCTCGCCCCAGGAATGGCCGTGGACGGATACCGCAGAAGAGGGGGTCGTTTCGACAGAGGCGGGTGAGAAAAAGGGCTGGATGTTGCGCTCGACGTTTGTGCGCAGGGTTTTGAGGACAGGCTCAGCTGGGTAGTCTGTAACAACGACACGTTTTGCGCCCAGAAGACCTCCCATAATACTTGGTAACGCGGTTCCAGCTCCGAGCTCAAGAATTTCCAGTCCCTTTACGTCGAAGGATATGCTGTCCTGGGCTTCGCGAGGCTTCTCTAGCGGGATACCCAATGAGTCGGCCTCGATGAACTCAGCGAGTAGTAGAGAGGCGTTCCAAAGGTAGTGTGAGAACAACTTGCGGTCATCCTCCTTCACGGGGTCGGCAAGGTCGATAACAAGAGGCTTAGGGAGGTGAGGTGAGGCGTAGGAGAGGTTGTGTTCCGCATCGCCATGTTGGTTTGTGATGTCGTCAGGGAAGATGACGCCCAGGGCTGTCGAAAGGTAGTCCTCCGGGCTGTCTGCCTCACCGTTGACGGAAATACGCCAGGTGAGAGACATTGTCTATTCTGATTTGATCACAGTGTTGTACCAACTTCAAATTTCCCAACTTTGGTGTAGATGCCCAACCAACTCCAACTTGCCCAGATTCAATTTATCCTTATCCGATAGATCACTTGATCTCAATGCAACGAAGGCCGGCGTTACGATTATATTCTCGGAGTTTGAACGTGAAAGACGTCACAGTAACAAGAATCGTCTCTTTTATATCTGGCGAACGGTATCCGTCAAAGGATATAATGAGTGAGTCGAGTGTATGGATGGTGGGGGAGGGGCATTATGAAAATTTGCCAATCCCGACCGCTTTCGATGGGGACTACTCGCTTTACTAACAAACAATATAACTTCTTTTAGACCAGTCTAATGAACAAGGTACCCAGATGCACATAGCAAACACACAAATCCTACCCTCTATCCCCCGTCTACCTCTTCCAAGTGATGCGGTTCCGGTGTTAAGCTTATACAGAGTTGGAGTTATCCGCACAAGACCAAGGACGACCACCTCCTTTCTTACCAGACTCAATAACTCCAATAACAGAACCATATGTTCCAGCAATCATCAAGAATGTTCCTGAAACGATAACAAATACACTCCATGTAACCATGAGAATCCAACGGAGAGGCTTCTCCTGCTTACCTGAACTCCAGTTGTCGTATAGCCAGAAGCAGCCGTACGGTTGGAATGCTTGAAGAGTACCGAGCAGAGCTCCGACGAGGGAAACGAGACTTCCAAATACAGGGATGGCACTCGCTATGATGTATGCAAACAAAGCTGTGCCGAAGATAAAGCTCAGCCATGTGGCCCAATGGGTAAAAGTGTTTGCGGTGAGATGCTTTGAGCCTCGAAGGACCCGAACGAAGGCGTATTTAGCGATCACCTATGAAATGAACGTGTGAGTAACTATTTTGTCCATAGTAAGCTCTGCTGTGTATGAGTAACTCACGTGAGTATTGATGGTCGCGCCAACGATAAGTCCTGGTAGAGCAAGACCATAGGCAGCTTGCTTGATAGTCTTTCCAGCCGAGCCCAACGCAGGCGACGCAACGTAAGAACCACAGAAGTAGTAGATTATGATCCCTACAATGAGGTATGTAGCAGTTGCAACTCCCTGGCAGAGCAGCATTGCCTTTGTATAGTGGCGTGGCTCACGCATTTCAGCTGCGATAGGGAAGAAAAGGGGCGTGCCAGCGTAGGCAAAGACAATGGTCGAAAGCGCTGCCATGGCATCGATGAAGGTTGGTGTGCCGAATAGTTTCCAATCTGACATCCACTCCTCGTCCGTGTCGACCGGTGGCGCAGCAGAGGGTCGGTCTTGGATGCTGACGGCGATAGTGACCATGTAGACTGGGAGTTTGGTTAGTATCACTGAGTAACTGAAACTGTTTGAGGAAAAGTAGCAAGAAGGAACTTACCAGCGATCAGAAGAGGGATGATTCCAGCCCAAGCTAACCAGCTCATTCGACCTAGAGTACGAATACTGGCACACATGGAGACAATGATGGCCGCTACTGCAACGAAGACAGCAGTGCAAGCTGCATGCGTCGATAGAGCATTGAAGCTGATCGAGATGCCAAGGATACCAGATGCAATGGCAAAGATTGTAACTTGTACTTGTCAGTGATAGCGTCTTATTCTGAGTTCTCTCACTTACACAAGGCAAAGCTCATGCCAAGGAACTCCCGTCCAATCCGGCCAAACAAGATACCACCTGCGTCTCCGATATCGTAAATCTCACGATGGTTGAGCTTGAAGGTACCAATTACGTAGTTGGACCATGTTGTGATTCCTCCTATGACGAGAAGACAGATAACACCGGGGATGATACCCAGAGTGTGGAAAGCTGATGGTATAGATAGAATGCCCAAGCCGATCTGGGTCTTCATCATCAGAGCAGCTGTTCCCAGCCATCCAACCTGTGCATGTCAGTTACCTATCTGTGCCATAAAGCTCAATGCATAGAAACTAACATCGCGATAGTTGGGTCCGTCTTCTGTGATGTCACCAAAGACAGCATCGTGAGCTATAGAGGTGTCGATTACTTGGACTTCGGTATCTCGAGGATCCGTCAGCACTGGGACCAAGTTACTGGGTTCTTGCTTGCTCGCGTCTTCGCTATTCATCATGTCAGTGATTGTTGAAGAGGACAATGAGAATTCTTCATATCTGTCATGAAGGCGCTGAGGTACTCACCCTCTTATGTCTTTAACCCTTTCCAGCCTCTTTATTCGGGCCTTTACACTCTATAACTTCTTGCTTCCCAGATCCCCTCATCACATCTTATAAACTTTCGCCATCTTCACATGGCTTGCGAATCATGAAGCGCAGATAGCATCATAGATATCCGGATCAGTTCACTGTTTGGATGGATATCCTGGTACAGCTGACCCATTTCCTGCGATTGAAGCAAACCAAAGACTTCTCTGGATGTACCCTTATCATCGGTCTCAATCAATACCACGATGTCATGAGCGATATATCAGGCTCACTGGCTGTATTGGTTTGTGATGAAGTAGAGAGGATCATAGTTCACTGCTCTAAGCAATCTTTATCTTCTTATCAATATTATATGGCAGTGAGTGAATGGCTCTAACTTATTTACAGTTTCCTATCAAAAAAGAAGAGATTAAACTTGGGAAACGGAAATAGCCGATGATAGCATCACCAACAGTTACGATGAATGAGACAGCATTTTTTAGGTACTTTGTTAACTTAGATAAGAGCAAAGGATACGACGTCGGATCGAGTCATTGGTTGAAAGTTCAAGTCTGTTGTCTGAATCGGATGTTCAAACTGTGCATGAGTAGATCTAGCACGCATCCTAGCTTACACTTCAATCATGAATTTACAAATATTTCAACAAAGAAGGAAGAGCAGACACGAATCATAGACAACAGGCATTTACTGCAACATTATACATATTAAGGCATATTCCTTTCAAACACGTAATGCTACCAAGCTCGTCCATTATTGATTGTCATTAGCCATCAAGGGGTAAGGTTCCAGTCCAAAACCCAGATAAAAATAACGAGTAAAACACATGGGTATCGATAAGTCAACTCCACGGCGCAAATATAGGCCCCAATTCCGTTCCCTTTCCTTTGGTTGCATCCAATACCATGCTTACCAACCCATCATAACCGCCTGTCCATGAAATATGCGGATGGCCCTTTGTTCTAATACAATCCCGCTTACGCCGTGCCTAAAATGCTTTTTTTTTGTTCGACATGTTTTGTCCGTGTACTTGAAGAGAGAGGGGGTTTGCAAAAGGTTCGTAAGTGTGTTTGTTATAGAGTAGTGTTGGTGTTGTTTGCGAGCATTTGCTGCATCTCCTTGATCTGCTCGGGAGTGGGGTCATCAGAGATCCAGGGACCCTTCTCCTCATCGGTAGCTCCGTGGAAGCCAGCAGCTCGGTTAAGAGTCTGAACGTCGAGATCGGTGACATAAGATTTGCCATCAGACAGCTTGATGCGGACCTCGTGGTCAGTAGAGAGCATCATGTCATCCTTTGCAAGACGTCGAGGACCATCGAAGACAGCCATGACACGCTTCTTCATGGTCATCTGACCCTTATCGAAACCCCAAGATGAGGGGTAATCGCGACGGTTCTTGCGGCTGCGTGATTTGGTTCCCAAAGCAACGCCACCGCGGGAGTGAGTAACACCTCGAGATTTCTGGACACCGTTGACGGGGTTACCCTTTCTCTTCATCGAGGGGGAAGGATTGCTCTTGGGGGATATCTCCTCATCCTCGTCACCACTGTCGTCGTCCTCGTGCTTTGTCATGATGGTGTCAGTGGTGGTAGGCAGGTTGTTCTTCTCCAGAGTCTGGTGAACATCCTTATCGTTCTCAACCTCAGCGAGGCGCTTGGCATTAATGGCCTCGGCAGGGTCTTCTTGTTGCACAATGCGAAGCACACAGTCGTCAAGATGCTCGTAGAAGTCCTGAGCGTTGGAGAAGGTCTGGGAGCAAGTGCTACACTTGCCAGTGGCGTCAGGGGCGTAGCCAGACAATTTCTTGTTGGCGTTGGCACTAGCAGAAGACTTCTTTCTGCTGTTGGGCGGTGTCTGCTCAACACCGTGAACCGCAGTCAAGTGGCGCTTGAAGACATCGGCACGGTTGAACGACTTCTCCGCAGCCGACCCCGAACCTGGGCAAAAACCGCAAACCATTGTGCCCTTGTAATGCGTGAGAGTGTGGCGGTTCTTGTCATACTTGCGAGCGAAGCCTTTGGTGTGGTACTCGCAAGTCTGAATCGGACACTTCTCGGGGCGCTCATTCTGGTGGGTGAGCATGTGAGCCTTGAGATCCTTGAATGTCTTGCCACAATCAGGCCAAGTGCATCTTTGCTTCTCCTTGGACTCATCGCTGCTGTACTCGCCTGGTGTTGGTGGGACGAATTGGCTGATACTTGGGGCGCGAATGTGGTTTTGGTTGTCCATTGACGCGCAGTAAGGGCTGCTGGGGAACGTGGATTGGAAGTTGCTAGCTTGGAGAAATGGTGAAGAACTATTGGTCCTCATCATGTGAGGTTGAGGCGAGGAGGAAGAGGCTGAGGCAGAGGGTGATGCGGGATATGTGTGGTTGGGTTGTTGATAGTGGGTATCATATGAAGGAAGGCCCATAGGTGGACGAGTAAGCTCTGGGTGAATCAGTGAAGGGTCTGTCATGATAAAATTGGTTAGCGATCAACTCAGGAACTGAAGTAGTAGCAGAAACAGAGACAGGGGAGTTGAGGTTGAGATGTACAGGATAGGCGATTGCAACACAACACCAAGTCAGCGGGGCTAGACCCGATATGGGTTTACAGCTAGCCACTGCCGAAGAAAAGACAGCAAGGCCGCCAATCGTTTGACAGCGGAGAAGTGACATCAAGCGCCAATTGGTTTGATGGATGGAGTGTCTCAGTTGGTAGACGGAAGAGCTCTCGGGGGAGCTAAGTCATCGCTTAGAGAAAAGGTGGGAAGAAGGGATGGATACGATCATGCCATCAATGAAAATAAACGAAGCTCAAGATGAGGATCGACCAGAGCTACGCAGAGCCGAGCCGATGGTAACTTGGATAACAAACAAATTCATCGTTGATTGAAGCTGCAGGGCAGGGCAGGGGTTCACAAAGCACTAGCATATGGTGGTGGGGGAAGAGAGGCCTCGAACTGGGGCTCAGTCTCTAGTCTCTGCTTCTCTACCAATACCATTGCGAGGGCAGGGGGGAAAGGAGATCGCCGAACCTCGAACCGAAATGCTACTGTAAGAAATAGTTCTGAACTTACCGACAAAGGCCTTCGCCGTGGGAAAGTCGAAGCTGAGCTCCTCCATTCCCGAACCAGGAAACGACGCAAAGTCAGGTCCCATGTAGTCATTGCCCACAATTGTAGGCTGAAGACCTAGGCCCTGAGGAGCCCACTCGGGCATTGCACCCATTTGGCCGTGGTGAGACTGGGGAGATCCAATGGCCGAAGAAGCTGTTGACGGAGCCGAGGCTGTTGAAAGACTGGACGAGGGAAGTCTCATATCTGAAGACTCATCGGTGTACATGCTCGGTGACGCGCGGCTGTTGAGCATGTAGTTGGGTGCATCGGTGTACAGGGAGGGTTCGACAAACCCCATTGAAGAAGCGTAGGCATCGGGACTGGTGTTATGGTGCTGGAAACCGAAGGCGTCGGCTGGGATGCTCACGTCCATGGGACCTGAAGTGAAGATGACGTTGGAGTCGGCATATCGAGCATAGTCCTCGGCGTCGGGTTGAGAATGGAACATGGCGAAGGACGGATCTGACAAGGTTGTCATGATGTCTTTGTGGGAAGTGTGAGAGATGAAGGTAGAGATAGACAGAAGGATAGAGAGTTGTGTATCGGCGGGAAGGAGCTTGTACTTGTAGTTGAAAAGCCCAGAATGCAACCACGTTTATCTACAACACCAGATATGTCAGAGCCGGAGCTTTTAACTCAAGTGAAGCCAAGCGAAATGGAGGCGGGAAATGTTTCTGGACGTCGAACCAAAGAATGAGCATTCGTAACCTGGGAAAAGCTTACCTGCGCTTTACATTCCAGGAAGGGAGTGAAGCTTGAAGTAAGTCAAAGTCTCGCAGGGTCTGAAATGTTTCTGGTGGTTGTGGATTTAGACACGGTAAAGAATCCTGTTTTGGCCGAGTTTTCGGGGACTCGTATCCTAATGACGACCCTTGAGCGATGGGAATATCGAATTGTGAGTTGGGTTGAGTAAATGTTGATTCAAGGTGTCCGTGGTGAAGGCCAAGATGGAGATGGAGGCCGGTGTGTAGGTGTGTAGATGAGAGGAGCTTCGGATGCAAGTTGAAGTATTATGCAGGAACCACTTGTTGATCTTGTCGTCTGTGATATATGGATACAGAGACAATGTTCTTAAAAGAAACACTGAGTGGCCTTGAATAAGGTTGCCGTTGTTGAGTAACGAGCTCTTAGACCAGACCCGAGGAAAGGGTTGGGGGCTACCAACGTAGATATAGCCAAGGCACCGCTAGACTAACCAGCGACTACTCTACACCTGCATTCGGGCCCCGTCCGTGATTTCTCCAGTTGATTGACAAGATGGATACAGGCTTGACAAGAGGCTACCGGGGTAGTGTGAGAGAGGTAGATTCTCAGAGAGGGAACCCCAAGTACAGGCGGTACGTAGCCTGCAGAGTGCAACGCAGCAACGCCCGGGTTGTCTTGGCTGCCTGTAGGGCCTAGTTAGGGCCCATCAATCGAAGCCAAGCCAGCGCCGGGCCAGAAAACCAGGGGGAGGGAGGAGGGGTGTGGGAAGAGTAGAGAGATGTGACTGGGTGAGTCGAGTCCACCATTTACTTATCTCACCCCATCACCCGACAGACCCAGCATCAGCACCAGCCAGCCATGGAGCTCAAGCCCAAGCCCAATTTCGACCAGGTCTGGAAAAGAAGAAAATAAAAAGAAAAAAGAGGGTGTGTTTGCACAGCCGTGGGGATGGTCTAAAACAAAGATAGAGACAGTTGGAGAACCGCAACCAAAAGGCAAGCCAGCGGCCCAGCGCCTATTCCAGCGACAGCCTGCTTTGCCTTGCCTCAGAATGCTGTATCCGTATCGTACTGGACGGCGGCTTTTGAGTTCCAGGTTCGGTATTCAGAGACAATCTGCAGCCATGTCTGGGGTTCCTTGCTTGGCATGAATTGATTGAGATTTCGGGAAAGGGATTGATCAGTCAATTAATGAGTGAGTGAGTGCGTCAAGCAAGAATGGAGGGGGGACGGAACACCTCCGGAGACAACGACTGAGGCACATCACCTCCCACCTGCTGCTACGGAGAGGACTGACTTGTCTCGAGCAGGAAACATGGTCTGCCATGTATTGTTCTGTATGTATCACTGCACACAGTGAAAACGTGTCAACTCCATTGCTATGAAGGCTTCACGATACGCCTTTGTCTTTTGTCTTTCATATCGAAAAGACGGAGGTTACAGTACAGAGCATAACAAGACCGACAGAGGTGTGTGCGTGTGTGAAACAGATTTGATCTACCACTGGTACTGATAGTACCGGTACAATCAAGAAGGCCTCTTGGAGAGTAAGAATAGGTGTCTGGCATCCTGACAGGGAGAGTTGCAAGGGTAGACAGCAGCAATTTCTGAAGCAGGAGTTTCTGCTTGAAGTAACTCTACTTACAAACAGGTATATCATCCGTACGTATATTACAACCTAGTCCTCCTCGAATGGACACTCCGCCATCCGCAGTCAATACTTCAGGGGTCTCCCAGGGCTGTCCCACGTCACAACTCTCTATCCATTTGGCGGTTGAGCGGTGCCGCTGGGCGCTGGTTGTGGTGCTGGTCTCCTTGGTGGTCTGTTTTTGGAGATGAAAATTAGATGTCACTGAGTTGCTATTGGTAGTAAGCCCGTTCATCGTCCTTGGTAGCTTTGCAGTACAGTACTTGTCGAATTCAACACGAGATGTGATTGAGATGAGGGGGGAAAGGGCTAAAACTAAAATAAACTCAATGCTAGATACGGTACGGCACAAGGCAGTATTAGGTTATTTCTGGTAGTATAAAGTTACTTGGGGGATTAGGTGTGACAGCTATCGTCAGCCATCAGTAATCCGCTTCATTATGCTTTTTCTTTGCCGTTACTCTAAATAATGAATGAATGTACTTTGGTCATTATTCCCCCTCCTCTCTTCACTCCATCCCTTTTATTGATAGGACCCCCTTTACTAAGTAAAGTACATTGATACAGTACTGTGCTGTGCTATACTGTAGTTCACCTCATTCCGTGATTTTCGATGCAGTTGATCGTACATGGACCAGCCTGTCGGTGAGTATTAAGATTCCAGGATAATATATTAAGTATTGAATGAGTTGATATGCCCAATATAACTTTCGTGACATGTGCCAAAGTAGGCGATCGTAAATGCAGAGTTGCTTTTTTTATCGACATGGGGGGTTTTTACAGTCGGCACATGGACAATTATTAGCCAGGGAGATTATTGGTAACAGTAATATTGATCATTAATTACTGCCATGCCCATGTTGGTAAGCTCATCCATGGTTACCAGTACAGTAGGCGTCACATGCATAGCATTCCTCGAATGGCCCCCATGAACTTAGTTACAGATGCAGAAACAGATACAGATACTTTCCCACTATCTTGCCCGCGTCTGCAATTCTCTGGAGCCGCGAGACAAGCCCATCTCTTAAAACGTGGTAGTTGAGCGAGGCTTTGCCCGAAATGTGGTGGTGGAGCCCACCATAGCTGGCAGGTATTTTTATCAATTCAATAACTCGTGCATACACAGTAGAGACAGTAGAGAATTGATTACACTAGAACTGTCCTACGAATGATACTGTGTTTTCCGATAGAATAGAATGCTCACTCACTCAATTACTAACATCCATGGAATAGTACTTCGGTTCCAAGATGGTGCAATCGGCCCCGAGCACTGGGGGCGCAGTCCGGCCTCGTCCGTCTTTTCCCTCCCCTAACCCCCCCTGTACTTATTGTGGTACAGTGACTGACCTTGACCTTGATACTGATCCCTCCTTTCCCCTGCTTCTCCCCCCTGTCGACCCGTATCCCGACGTGGTCGCTGCGCCCTTGCTGTTGGCTCGCACGTTGCATCTCCCGGGGAAGGCGTCCACGTCCGAAGCATCGCATCTCAGTATCGGTCTAGACTATTCCCAATATGGTCACTCGTGTCTGGACTGAGCCTGGTCCTGTCTCGCTGGGCCGGAAGATCACTGATGTCAAAGTTTTCCCATTCGAGCGTCTCGCTGCGACATGACATGCCTGTCAACCCCCCCTCCCCCCTGGAAGTTTCGCTTGGCTATCCCAGATTTCCGTCATGATCAACCAAAGCCTTGACAATTGATTAATGTTAATCATGGACGGGCAGGTGTTTCATCCCCGAGGCTAGTCTCCATAATCTCCATTTTATCCATCATTGACTCCAGAAGCATCGCGGAACAAAACCGTCAACGACAAACACGCTTTAGCATGACATAACGCCGATAAAATGGATGGATGGTGGATCAAGGACCTCCACATGGTGCCGGCTCAAGATGGCGCGCCGCCGCCATATGGTTGCCGTACCGCACCGTATCGTGACCGGAATGTTTACATGTTTACATGAAAGCAACTAGACACGAATAAAAGCCCAGAAGTTATTCACTACATACGGATAGAGTTTGATTCAATCGACTGTCCTTTCCTTGGGTGGAGTCGTGTCAAGGATAGTACTGTATCCACGAGGGAAATGATGAAAGAAAACATTCATATCAAGGTAATAAGACTTGCATAGTAAACTCCCCGCCAAGACTGCCTCATGTCAGCATTCTAATAACCCAATATCCTCACCTTACTGGTTGTCCTGTTATTTGATGGCGTTTCCTTACTCGTCCAAGTCTTGGTTGTTTAGGGTCAAGTTCAAGTACGAGAAAGAAAGAAAAAGTGTCACGATAATAAGGGCTATGATCTTGGTGCCGTATGCATTGAATTGGGCTAGAGAATCAAGTTCTCGAGATGGGCGTCCCTCATTCGTAGGGCTTAGCCAGGCGATAAACCTTGACCGAGTTAACGTTGCTTGGAAAAGCAGGAATCGTGTGTCTTGAGATATCGATGTTTCTGTCTCGATTTCCTTGCCCAACTAACCCGGTTGGTAGACGGCATTTCTTACAGGCAAACTCTGTGGATCAAAGGAGAATATGACCCTCGTGGCGCGCCGGGGCTTGAACCGTTTGAGGTCTGGGCCCAAGTTTGTGATCTGATCTGCTCTGCCCTTGACCCGAACGCCATGTCCGGGCGGAGTGAAACGGTGAGAGATGTCTCATGTCAACAAGGTTGAAAGTTTGGTTTGGATACAAGCTTTGTCTCCCCCGAGCTCCCACCGCATGTTGTGTAGCGCAGAGTTCCTGCGTTTCTTTGGAGTCATGGTTCGGTTCAGTGCTGATTCTCGGAGACGAGCCGCAACCGTCTTAGTCCAGCATTAGCAGTGCATGGATTGCCAAGTCTAAGCCATCATCAACGGGTATGCACCTTTCATTGGATGCTGTGTATCAACCAAACAAACCTTTTGGACAGAGCTTGTCAAGAAATCGTGCTAACATATGTGGGGGTTTAAAAAAAGAAGCGGCATGACTGTGCAACCCATCCGCTACCCTACTGAGTTAAAGATTTTGACGCGACCACCACAATGCATCATGAAAGAAAAAGGTTGGATAATATAATCGTAATAAACTTTACTAACAAGATATGGCTTCTTCAGGTCTGCTGATCTGCCTGCATGTGTGCTCCGTCTTTAAGCTTAGACTAGGCATTCTTCATCAAGGTCGCAGACAGTATCGTATCTGTGCTACGATTTATCGATACATGAGGTTTCTCGACACTGGATAAAACACGTTACTACTATGCTCTTGCATCACACATCGAGTCTCGGTCAATGATCCTCATTTAGTCCTATCATGCTTGTCAACGTCATATGGCCTTCGTAGCAGCAACTGAACAGACGAAGGACCGGGAACGGCACATCGATAAGCGGTTCACCTACCCAAGTAGGTAATAGTTTCTCCACGATCCCATCTCTTAGTCGGGAAGGCAGCCACGATCCCGATCTTCTACAGTATGCGAATGAAAGGAGTGACTGATTGTTGCCTAACCAGAAGTCTGAGTAAAGTTGTGCCGTAGTATCACAGACCTGCTGTTACGTTGTATTACATTAAGCATAATGATTGTCAATTTATTAGCGAATGATTCATTAATTAACACCTTAACAACTTATCTCGTGTTGACAATCTACTCTTTTTCTTAGAAGCGTTAAAATGTGGTCAAATTTGCAACATGACGACGACTCCAGCGAATAATATTGGACTCTCCGTAGTAACACGCACACCTTGTCATCCTTCCCGTTCGATTCTGACCTAGTCAGCCCTCTACCCTTGCTTTGATGTGTGGCACGGTTTGGCCAGGCCTACCCAGTGCGCTGGAACGATCAAAGATGCATAGCAAAGATGTTATAGACGAGACAAAGAAGCAAAAGGGTCCGTTTTAACGCCCAAGTCTTGGAGGAAAGAAGCAAAGAATTGGGCATCTATCATCTGTATCCAAGGACCAACATTATGGAACATGTTCATGCCTAATAGACAGGTACGTAGAAAAGAAGGGGAAGATGTCGATAAATATTGACAGGGGTGCATAAGTGGATCACGAGTAAACATGAGAATCCGATGCAGCGGATCCTCTTATCACAATTCATTCCATTCCCACCCTGCCCCTTGCCTTGGGGAGCTAATATCAGTGGCCAGCACAGCAATTTATTCTTGTTACATATGCCATTTTGCTTTGTTCTCACTGATCCCAGCGAGAGAATCTCTCATCACCACATCCACATAGCGATAGCATCCTCCCTCATGCTGTATCCTGATGGTGAAGCATTTCCCTCTGGCCGGTTCAGTTGCTGACTGGAAAACCCTTCGTCAGCCTGCATCGGCCAAAGCCGAGTAACATTACAGTACCTGCTATGCTGTGATGTTCTGTGTTGTATTCCAGCAAACTGGCACTCCAATCATCCACCCATATGCAACGAGGGGTTCCCGAATGAGACCCTACCAGGGATTTCGTTTACCGCTGCATCGTGGGAGCCAATGATGGCGGCTACCCATTGAGCGTTTACCATGTCGATTATGCGCAGTTCTATGTATGTATGTGTGTATGTGCACTAACCGTACAGTACAA
The DNA here is from genome assembly GCA_013186375.1 of Fusarium aywerte. Lineage (NCBI taxonomy): Eukaryota > Fungi > Ascomycota > Sordariomycetes > Hypocreales > Nectriaceae > Fusarium > Fusarium aywerte. Next base: position 99,163 of record JABCQV010000099.1, on the reverse strand, counting down.
TATGTACATTAATGCACACAGCCATCACGACGTGGCACCAGGGTATTGAATACTCAGCCCTATCGAGCCTCTGCCCTGGCATACATGTAGACTATCAACTAGCATCAGCATAATTATCTTACCATACGATTAGAGCTGATGACCAGAGCCAAGCCTACCAATAGTCTCAACATGTGACCGACAGGCTACTAATTACCGGTAACCATCCATTTATTCGAGAATTAGCCAAGTTGTGCAGTCAGTGAATAATGTAGGTAGTAAGACGGCATGAATACAATTGATACCCTGAATGTTTGGGAAGTTGCAACTAATGTCTAAGACATTCAGATAGAATCAGCTAAATTGTCTATAAGTATAAGAAATAAACCTCTAAATAACTCTTTTTCTATAAAAGAATATACTTAGCTTTTTTTACCTTTTTTTTAGCTTTAAAATAGCTATTTTATAATAAAAAAAGTAAGAGTTTTTTGAAGTCTTGTGGCGCTCTGAGACAGATGTATCCTGCTCCCAGTCTTACAGGGGTTATATTATGGATGCGGTGAGCAAAGGCATGCGATCAAAACACCATGACGACCTCAGACTGTTGCAGGTAGCCACAAATTAACCGTTTCATTCGCTCCGCAATGAATGAGGACCCTGAAGTTGATTCATTTCGCCTTTCACTGGCGACCGTGCGTACGGCGGCCGCTCTGCTAACAATGCTTGCTGTCTGATATATCAGACTTCTATGGTCTGAGTCGTGCCGTTAAATGGCAGGTGGCTCGTGCTCATATTGTAAAAGAAGGAAGGAAAGAAGGTTAATTAATCAATCAATCACACCTGTTGCCAGATAGGCGTGAATTCCGCTCGCAGGCTTTCCGCATTCTTCATTTGTCCATGTAAACGACACTCGCTCGCTTTTTGGGAAGTCGAGAGCCAATCCCAGAGAGCGGCTATTCCCGTTCAATCAGGGCAACTGCCACCTCCTGACCCATGCTTCAATTGGAGGAAGGCACGGGTCAGAGTGGGGAAGACCCTGGATATCACCATCTCACCATCAATCATCAAACAGCAGTTCCGCCTTGGCGTTAATCGTACATCAAATCTTCGACGTTCCAGACTAGCGACGTCTTATTGTCTTCATGCTTTGCTTTCTTTTCCCCAGCAATCAATCATCTACCACCCTGTACTGTACCCTACATGGTGGCTTACTCGACGATACGACTCTGTGGTTCTAGGCCGCCTGAGAACACAGCTTCCATACAAAACAGTACGAGTGGCGCCATTTTAATGCCGGCAGTTGACAAGAGGATAATCTTATCAATTGGATGCAGAGAACAAGGACCAGTTCATGATGGCTTTTATTCATGCCGAACCGCGAGATTACAGTACCACGCAGCGCATCGACTTGACTGACACAGAGCAACAATACATAGTACGCAACATACATACGAGATGGACAGTTGCAATACTTAGTCATTACCTATACCGAATAGTCGTATGAGAAAAGTCTTCAGACCAGTATTCTCAATTTTCAATCGCTAGTACAAGAGGACATTCGATGCAAAGACAAAACATAACGCAATATAACAAGGTACAGCACAGCCTTTCCTTTATCGTTGGCTTTGCGCCTCCACCGCGGTTCGTGGGAGTTTCTACTGGCTTCACACCTGCCCATGCCTAGTGGGGTGTGTTCCTCACTGGCGGGAGGCCCCGCCGGTAACGCTACGCTACGCCGTACAAAGCGAGGGAAGGGTGTGGCTGAAGGAGCTCGGCTCTTAGTGCTGCTACTTTTATTATTATTAGCGTCATCGGTCAATCTTTGGGACCAGGCTGGCGCGTAGGGCTGAGCACAGGCGCACAACAAGGACAGTGCCTGCTGTGTGATCTGCGTCCCCGTCAGAGATGGAACTCTCCTTGCAGAGTGAGTGAGAGTCCTCCCTGTAAACGCAAGACTCAGACTGACGGCCAGGCCAGGCATTTCTGACAGATGCCAAGTCGCACTCTGTCTAGCCCACCCTCTTTTGGCCTTACCTTGCCTCACATCCATACAACTCCTGCCTCGAGACGCCCAGATTGGCAACGAGCGCGAATGTATCGGTAGCCTTTCGTGATGCTACCTCTGAATGGTTCTGCGCCGCCTGTGTCTCTCGAGGTCATGGCCATTCATCGTAGCATCGCCGCCTTCGCCGCTAACAATGCTGAGATGGCGAGGCCGCTTATTACCACCCATCTCAACGATATTTAATGATGACGATACTTTCAGGGTTGTGTTGCTCGACGAATGCATCAATCATATATCATCACTGACAGCACAGCGCAATACGATACGGTGATTTGTCTAGCTCCTTCTCGGGGCCCTCTACTCTACGCAGACAGCCCGCATTCCTCAGCTACAACAGAAACGGAGCCTCTTTCCAAAACAAGGGTCTCGCGTCAGATGAAAAGGCGGCCGGCATGTGTGTTTTCAGAGTTGCGGAGTAAAAACGCAAAGCAGCGCTTGCAAAGTCAAGACGAGAAGGGCGAAAAAAGCAAAGAGGAAGAAAGAAAAAAAAGGAAGAAAGAAAAAAAAGGAAGAAAAAAAAAAAAGCGTGAGGTGTTGATTTCGTAGATGGAGATGATAGCTAGGGAGCTCCTTTCCTTTGGCATTGGCTGTCCGTTCCGAACCAAAACCTCAGTACGTACCCGCGCTCTTGTCCACATGGGTACCCGACGCACATTCCAGCAGTCGGCCGCCCCAAGCTCTCGAGGTCTGTTCGCTGACCGTTGACCCTGGCTGCCAGAGAGCCTCTGATTGGCTCTCCAAATACTAGTAAGTCGATAGAGTTGCCAAGCTCTCTCGGCTTCACCGATGCGAACAAACAGCCACCCAAAGTCGGATTGTCGTTCCGCCGCCATTTCCGTGCTCTGCGCTCCGTTGTGTCCTCCATTCCGCTTTGAGGACCAAGTCTCTTAACCTGATTGCTTGCATCACAACACCAAGTATTTCGGACCTGATTGTTGACAGCACGCACCCCCACCAGCAGCCGAGACACTAAGTACTGTACGTGCAGTCAAGTTCAACAACACTTGTCGGAGTATTCAAAATGCTTGTCTACAGATACAGTAATCTACAACATCACGGATATTAGGAGTATCGGCAGATTTGGATAGAAACCCACCCGTTCCGTTGCAAATTACTATGTACGTATGCGTTTCAACCCTGAAAGATACCCTAAGGGTGCTTTCACGAATGACCCAGTTCGAATACAGACATTACCATTCTGCGTAACACCTGCTTTTAGCGGCAGCATTGAACGTTGATCATTTCCTCTCCAATCGTGGAAATATCATAGATGTATCTCATCAACGATCTCTCACATTGGTCGTATCGCAGCCTTGAGTTTCAGCACGGCTTCAATCCTGGTCCTTTTGACTAATACGGTTTGCAGGAGCTATCAATCAACGAAGCCTGCTTTATGAAGTACTGTGTGTTAATTTTGCCTGGTCCTCACAAGAACGCGCAATGTTGCACAAATCCACAAACCGAAAACATTGGCGCTAATCAATGCTTCATCTCGGGGACATTGAAGTCTCCGAGAACGTTCGAACAGAGTACAGGCCAACAAGGCTGCTGTAGTTGCCGACCAGGAATCGAGGCCGTGCTCTGGCGATCACACACAATCGTCGTGTTATACTGGATCTTCATGGCGTTTTGTGGGCGGCTATGGTGGTCCACGGAACCGCATACATGTCTGCCCTCATCATATCATGGAGAAACATCACGGACCATCAGTCTCCTGAGGACCGATGATGGACCGTCCAAAACGTCATAGAGAAACCGCTCTAGTACTTCCTTGATTTGTCGTTATCGAGGTTGATTGCTATTGTTTCCTTCACTCCCCTGTTGTCACAAAGCCTGTCTTATCCCGATAGAAGATGCATAGAGGGAAGTACATGCGAACGATGTGAGCCCCGCAGAGCTCGACCGTCCGTCCGTCGGCAAGGAAACCCTTTTCTAGCAGGAAAATGTCCTTATCGTGTGGGGGGTCCTAGTGTACGTTGAAACAGACACGCACAGCCAGATCTTGAACTGCTCAAACTTCTCCTTCATCGCCGGTACACTAGCAGTGGTCTGGGCATTCTTCACTCAGGGGACAGGCTTGTAGACTCGAGAGCCTGCTACCATTCAGTTCCAAGTGCAGTAGCCTTACGCGAGTGCGCGAGCGCCACCAGTCTAATATTCAGACTAGCAATCGTTGAGAATCGATCGCGGCCCAGAACACGGGAATGAAAAGGGAAGGAAGGCAGTTTCTAGGACCTCCCATTGCCCAAAGGATTGCCAGGAGCCGCCGTTGACGCTGAAATCCCTCCCAGGGCGGTTCGGATTTAATAGAGACACTGCTGTCCACTGCGGTATTTGCGCCCGGAAATTTGAAATTGGCTTATTTGGCAAGAGTCTATCATATGTCACTCTGGTCTCGTTGATGTCTGCACATTAGACTTCGAGGCGGCCTGAACGCCATTCAGCCACGATCCAGACTGTCGGACTGGGCTATCGAAGCTAGGCAAGCTATTTAATGCAGACTTGTGAGTCAATGATCCAGCTATTCGGTTCAATTAACATACTGTGCGAAGCTGTGTCTTCTATTTACAGTTGTGCAACATAATTGTGGTATTAATCAACTGTCAAATTGATCCAACAGTAGTTACTGGAATACCTTGACTGCCCGTCATACAAGCATTAAAATACTACCACTCGGCCCCACGTAAATAAGAGAGCAAGTATCGAGGCATTCAAACCAGGTGCACGGGACAGTGGCTGGGATCTAGGAACCCTACCTCAACGGGAGATTCACTTTCGTTTGGCGGGGGTAGCGTAGGGTGGGAAGAAGAACATCCCCATGCTCGGATGTTCCCTGTAGTTTACTGGACTTGAATTCGCATCGCATACTGGAGATTAGTTCAAAGAGGCGTGCGGTTCAATAAATGCCAATACCTATTCCTGTCGTTTCACACGGTCTCTCGTATCAACGACAGGTATGTACAGATGGAGTCAATTGAGTGAGCGGACCCGACACAATGGATTGATGCGCGCCTTGCCGCTTCTGAGCCGCCCCCCTGTCAAAAAACAAACAAAAAAACTCGCATCAGCAGACTTGATTGAGAATCTTCGGCCCTCGAGGATCTTGGCCACGTGTGGGAGCTCTAATTCAAACTGACAGGGTAAGCTGGCACTGGAGTAGAGGGGAAAATGGACAAAGAAAATGAAGAAACAAGACGTCCGATGAACCCCTGCCCTGCCCTGTCGTGATGAGTTCCGACAACTTTCGGGAGGATTCAGTGTCTCCATATTCAATTCATCATGAGGTTGATTGATGTTACTCTGAGCCTGGAGTTTGTCATGGTCGGTCGTTCCTAGCAATTTGGTTGGACGGACCCAAACAAGAGACAAACCAATATGTGTGTGACTGCCTCGGAGTGTCATGCATCCGAGATTGTTGTTGCATGTCGATATTCTATGTTTGGCTCACAGCACAGTACTGTGCACATACATACAAGTTTATCTTAGCCTTTCCTGCAACCCAAATGGAATGATACCCTTTCCAACTCTCCCCGGTCGAATCGCGCGCCTTGTTCCTCGAATTGTGTGTGTTTCGGTTGCCTTTTTTGATTGCCAGATCACCAATCTCGCCCTGTGCGACCCAAGGTGGTCTTCTCAACCAAGGGTGCAACTGCTGGATCCAGAGCAATGCAGGTGTTGAATCAACCCAGAAAAGCAGCAAATGTAACCCAAGCTCGCAGCATCGCACTGCACACTGGTTGAGTTGTCTACCGAGTACCGGTATAAGACAGGAACCCCACGGCTAGGCTTTCTCTCTCACCAAAACGAGTCAATTATGACCAGTCTGCCTTGTCTGGGTATGACGCCAGGGGAGCCTTGTTCTGATCTACTGTACATGGGGAGACATGTTGGTTAGAGACTTGGGGTACGGCTCTGTTCCGTCCATGTGTTACATTGAGCGATCAGGAGCTTTCCGCACCACGAGATCTACATTGAAACTGGAGCCTCACGTTGTAAATGACGATACACGGATAACGGAGAGTTTGACTAGGAAGCCCTCGCTTGTTTGAGGAAAAGACGAGTTCTAATTATCCATCGTGAATACTATCGGGCGGAGGCTAACATAGCACGCTGCGAGCTCGGATAAACATCAGACTAAGATCTCGTCTCGCGGGGTTGTTGAAGTCTGATTTAATTCGGAACATACTATTTGTCCACCTTATCTCTGCCGTTTAATCACTCTGACGTGGCGAGCACGGCGCTATGCCCTAGACGCCGTTGCAAAGTCTAGACTTGAAATGGTGAGAGAGTAGACAATGTCTCAGATTATTCAAGCCCCCAGGCTAGGGGGGGACGGGCTCTAGTATTTTACCTTTTGGCCACGGGAAGCTCCTTTGGACCTTCGGTATTGGTCTGTGATGCATTTTGCAACGAACCAGAGTTGAGCGGTAGCAGATCAGTTCACCGTGGCGTGCCCAAATTTGGCCCTGGCTGGCCTCGATTGCTTCGAAATATGCGGGTAGTAGAACGGCATTGGCACTGGCGTATGGCAGGATGCACCCTCCAGGCCACGGATACAACCCCCCCGGTAGGTCTGTCACTCTTCTGTGAGAAACAATCAAGGACTGCTCGACCCTTGGCCCTGGTTCGCAAAGCAAGCCATTCTTTAAGGTGCGTGTCCGGGCGGGTTGTTACCCTTGCTTTTGGCGCGTGACAGCGGATTGCAACTTGGCTCTTGCTCCGTTGGCTCTGACTGGGTGCAAGATTCGCCTAAACGCGGAATGTTTTCCGCATTCCAACCTTCCCTCCCTTCCCCCTCTCTCGCCAAAACGAACAGAGGTCGGCCGCCAAGGGGGTTCAAGGCGTTCGACAAAGCGTAGACTAGGCGCCGTTGGGACATGAAACAATAATTAGCCTGCGGAGTTTTTGCCGCATAAATGTCCGGCCGCGGAAGACGAAGGCACTGGATGTTGAGGCTCTGGCAGTATTGAGATTTCGGCTTTACAGTGTTATGAACAGGATAACCATTGGCGAGATATGGCGCTGTGATTATCAAAAGGAGTAGAACATTGTTACATGTGCCCAGGGTATTAATGCTGCATATTGATAGCGCTCATCTAAAGTGTCGTCGGTATGGGCCAAGTTGTAAATATTCGTGGTAGGTTTAGGGTAAGCGCAGAATCAACGTTCATACGTTTGCAACTTCACTCCTCCAACCCCATCCCCCAATAGCATTCTCTTCGAGTTTCTTCATACCAGCAGCTTCGCATATCTTGATTACAACGTCTCTGACAGCCCTCACTTCATCTTCGCAGGCGCCTCCGTTCAGTGCACCCCGTAAATGTCCTTTGAGTTGAGGGTTGACCTTGAAATCATGGTATTATTATCAAGATTGGGTTGATTTCAGCCAAGTGGCTCACAAAGTTTACTTACATCCTGTGGAATGAGACTCGCGATGAGCACGAATGAGGTTTCGGCTGGTGTAAGTACATCAGTGTTGCTGAGCACGTATCCGTATGTCAACCTTGCCAGCAGACCTAAGTCTGGCGCACCTGATCGCTCCATTTGACCCATTATACGCCTTGATATTTTGCCATAGATGTTCCCAAAGAAGCTTTGCCCTCGTTGGAGTACTTGGGCTGGTTGAGTGTCATATATGTCCTTGTGTCTCGGTGATGCTGCGTCAGTTCCTGCTTCATCGAGAAGATCTTCCGGTGTTGCCGACTTCAAAGATAATAGGGCATTGATTGTCTGATGAAATCATTAATACCAAATGCGTTACACTCTTCATATATGTGATAAAACCTTTGGCATGCCTCCAACGGCCGACGCTTTCAGCAGAGCTTCTCTAAGACGTCTGGAGATGCGTAACTGCTCGTCCCGACTTGAGACCTCATCCTCACCAGTAACGGAGCATTCTTCGAGGGCAGTCTTCAAGACTTTCGGTAGTTCGTCCGGCCTATTGAGTGCTGACAATGTTGTTGCTGTGATAAAGTACCATGTGTTTCGTGGTAGATTGGGTTGTTTACGAACCGCAGCTAGCAATGCTGGTGTGAGGATGGGTGTTATTGCTGCCATTTCAGAAACAGAAGAGCTTGTAGTAAGTGATCGAAAACGATAGAAGGTATGATCAAGTGCTCTGAAGTTCCAGTACGATCAAATATTACGATTGTTATACTATCTCTCACTAAGCTGATACTCAATCGGATATAGCTGCAGGGTAACCCACTCTACAGCGATAGTGTTTCTGATTACTCATCCTCCCTCACGTCAGAGCATGATCACGTGCATTGACCCACCTGCGTCATCGGTCGTGCGTCGCTGTGCTTAACGTGGCATCAAGCTCGCTTTCGTTGATAACAGTGATTGCAAGAACTACGTACAATCATCAAAAATTATCCAGTTTCAGCCATGGGGATGAGGGAGTGATCGTTTACTTTTGTCATTTTTTATAACGACTTGAATTATTTACTTGACACCAAAAGACTCCCATGCCCAAGATGCGACTGGGCTGGTATGCTGGGGTAAGTATTGCTTTGGTTGGAGAGCTTAGGGGAAGCTATATGGAGCTATGGCTGATCATCATGGACCAATGCTAACATTCTGATTCAAAGGCCTCAACGGCCCTCGCAGGCACCGTCGTGCTCTCAGCTTTCTATCAAAGAGCCAACTTCTATTCGGCAATGGTATATCTTGCCCAGAGCAACTTTTGTTTATTGGTACGTCGTCAAGCGGTCCCTGAGATCGATGCTCCCCACCTGTCTTGATATTGAACTCATGATGTATAGGTCTTGGTCAACTTTGCGCTACTCACCTACAGTAGTTTCATCTACAGTCTAACAAGGTTGTTCTACGGACCTCTCCGTGCCGTCGAAGTCGAACAGCTTACAGAACGTGCCTGGTTCGCCATAACAGAAACATGCCTGGCCATGACCATTTTCCGAGAAGAAATAGGAGCTTGGTTCCTAGTAATGTTCGCCGCTTTAATTACTGGTAAAGTTTGGGGATGGATCGGTGATGGACGGGTCGAAATTCTCGAGCAACAGCCGCCCGCGAACCCGCGCCTATTTCATTTGCGACTTAGCATATCGCTCACGCTCAGCTTCATCTACGACATCTATATCCTTCGATACACGATCAATACCGTCATACAACAAGCGAGACCTAACATGATGGTTATGTTTCTCTTTGAGTTCGCAGTATTGGCAACAAGTTCTTGGCGGACAGCGGCCCGGTATGCACTGTCGTTGACGGAGCACAATATCCAGGAACAGCAGAAGCGAAAGCGACTGGCCGAACGGAGACAAGAGGTCAGAGAGGAGCGAGAGGCTATCATACGACAGCGTGAAGCAGCTGCAGCTGCTGGCGAAGAAGTTTCCGATGAGCCTCTCCCGAATGAGGATGACATTGACGAAATGGATATTGAAGTGCCAGGTTGGTCTGCCAAGGGAGAGTTTGTTCTCTGGCTTGACCTTGCGACAGGTATGTTGCGCTTCAGTCATACTGGAAACCACCACTGACATCATTAGATCTGGTCAAACTCGGCATATACATTGTTTTCTTCTTTATGCTCCTTACATTCTACGGGTTACCAATTCATATCATGAGGGATCTCTTCATGACAGCCCGCGACTTCATCAAAAGACTGGGTGCCTTACTTCGATACCGAAAAGCCATCCAAGAGATGAACCGTTACCCCGATGCTACCGAAGAAGAGCTTGCACGAGAGGATACCTGCATCATCTGCCGTGAGGAAATGCGGCCCTGGGATCCCGAGAACAACCCGGGAGCAATGGACAGGATTCGCCCAAAGAAGCTGCCCTGTGGACATATTTTGCATCTTGGCTGCCTGAAGAGCTGGCTCGAAAGACAGCAGGTATGCCCTACCTGCCGTAGCCCTGTTGCCCTTAATGAAAACGCTCGCGCTGGTCAGAACCGGGCTGCTGGACTTCGAATACAGATAGGGGGCGGACGCCCTGCGGAGCAGCAACCACCAGCAAACCCCGGGATTGCTCCTGCTCAAGGACAGCAGAATGGAGGTGCTCAACCCGAACAACGACCAGCCCCGCCACGTGTTTTCAACTTCGGCCCTCTCCGTGTTGGGTTCGGAGCCAATGGGCAGCAAGTCAGAGAACTCGCACAGCAGTTTGGTATGCCCCAGGCTGCTCTTAATCAACAAGGCTTAGCACCTCCTACTCCGGGGGCTGGTGGTACCCCTGGTGTCACTGGCCAGACTGTCCCGGCAACTCCTATGCCCACTGGTGACAACTTACAGACAGCTGGAAACTTGCTAAGCCAGGCAGATCAGTTGATTCAGCGTGAACTGCAATCAGCCCTGATCGCGCATCAAGAAGTACAAGTTCTTCAGCTTCTCCAGGCAGAGTTGCAACGTCTTAGACAAAGACAGCAAAACCCGGAACAAGCACAAAACCCCCAGACACAGCCGATACCGCCTCCCATATATCCCCTAACTCAACCTCTCATGCCTCAGCCTTATTCCGTACCACCACAGATGGCTATGCCCCTAAACTTCCCGCAATTTCCTGGCATCCCTCCACGCAATCCGAGTCCCCTGATGGCTCGGCATGGTGCTCCCCTTAACGCGGTGCCCATCCCCTCTGGTAGCGCTGAACTTCCTGAAGGCGTTGTCATTCCACCTGGCTGGTCTCTGTTGCCCCTGCAGCGTCTCGATGGCAGCCAATCCTCAACACAGCCCTCACCACAGGTAGGCCCGCAAGCAGCTATGGCAGATAACATCACTGTGGCCCAGCCTACATTCGCCGCCAGACAACCGTCTCCAATTGGCAGCCGGAACCAAGAAGCTCAACCGGCCGAGAATGCCTCTGCTACGGCTCCTGCTGAGCAGCGTCCCATCCAGTTTCCAACGCCGTTTACACACGCCGTTGATCCACCTCAGGTCGTTGCGCCTAGTCCTCGCATGCCTAACTGGGGAGGATCAGCTCAGCTATTCGGTAGCAATCCTCGTCTGGACCAGAGCGAATCTGGGTCTCGTAACGAGTCGCAGACTGAAGCAAGCTCAAGCCAGGCTGTCCCTGCCGAGGTCATATCCCAGCCAAGTCCGGCAGCTGAACATACACCACAAGGATCTTCACCATCACACAGTGAGGATGATGAAGAGCCAGAAAGTACCTCCTCGAAAGGCAAGGCCAAAGCCGTGACGATCGAGGATGTCGCGGATGAAGAGGAGGGCATGGACACCACGAAGGAGGATTGATTGTATCCTGAATATAAGGTTTATCGACTTTCTCGAGCTTTGTCTTTATACATGCAGGTATCACGCCTGCTCACTCTCACCGGCTCAATGAAGAGCAAGACGGCATCTGTTTTTTTTTTTTACTGAAGATAGCGACGCGGCGTTTAGAGGAGTTTTGTATTACTCAGTCTACTCAATGGCATAAACAAGCATAGTTAAAACGCGAAATACAAGTTTATCCAAGCGAATATTATACATTCGAACGCTTAACGTGCAAGCTAGCAAAGCAATCTGAAGCTACACCAATATCCACAAGCCACAAACACCGTTCCATGACGAACGAAATCAGTAGTAGAAAGGCGTGCAACATAAATACAGAGGCAACAAGTATGAACACAGAATAACTTGATCCAGGTACAAAACAGAGCGGGTAACTTGTATCCAAAAGTTCAGGGGAATAACTTTCCTACTCTTTTGATGACGCCTGTAAAGACGCTTCCGTAATGTTCATATCCCAACAAAGATACTCCTTTTCTTCTCTTACCCAGCGTCGACTGCGGCGGAAATATCGAAGCTTGTTGACAATGCTGAATAAGGAAGCCAAAACGAAACAATGCGAAAGGAAAGAAAAATAAGTCCGTGCCGCGAATATCCAGCAATCCTCATCATATCCGAAATTGCTACCATGTTCGTCCATAGCCATGAAGCGGCAACGCATTAATCATTCCTTCTTGACTCTTCCATCTCATGTGTCATAATGTACAACGACAAAAGATTCGACATCTTCTGACACATTCGGGGGAGGTTGCTGACGTACATATGGTCGTTTCCTATGCGTTGAGAGCATCCAGTTCCTCCTCCTTAGGCGGCAAAGGTGTCTCGTGCTGCGGTATATCTTCGCCCTTCTCCCATGCGGCGCCGGGGCCTGAGTAGCTCGGTTCGGGTATCGTTTGCGGTTGAGAAATCGAAGTTGACTCGGTGTCGAGACTGCCACTATTCATATTACGCAAAATGCCTGCCGATCCTTCGCCTTTTACCGGCTGTGGGCTTAACACGCCTCCGGCGGACTGCGCAACATAAGTAGGTGACTTCCCATCACTCGAACCAAAAGGTAACGAGCGTGTTGGTATCTCGCGACTCACTCCTCCTTCCCGTCCCTCATCCCCGTCACCACCGAGTTTCTTGAGTAGCGCATCCGATTGCTGCTTAGCCAACTTCTGGAGCTGTTCTAGCGGATCCTGGTGATGCAGCACCAAGTCAGTCACCTCACACAGGCAGTCTGTAGGTCTCCACCGTTTTCCATGCACACATACCCAGTCGGACTGCGTCGGCACGCCTTCGGCCTCAGGAAGCTTCTTAGCCCCTTCATCTTCATGTTCTGCGTTGTCTTCTGCAAAGAACGAGTGTCGGTGGACAGGAGCTGGGGTGACTGGCAAGCTGGGTCGCTCAACAGCGCTGGGGAAATCGGTGAGCTTTAATCCCCGTAGCTTGAAATTGCTTTGGTCGTTCTTCCATGCGCCGGTTGTTGGACTTTTTACGCGACCTGTCGAAGAGGTCGAACTCTTACCACGTCGATGACCGCCATGCAAACGATCAACATACCGTTCAATCTCAGGCACTTCATCCCAAGCATTTGTGCGTGTGTATGTCGTCCAAGGGTCCGATGGCGTAATCTGTACTATAGGGGTAGTTGTAGTTGACTCGGTCCTTGTCATGCTTGAGGAATCTGTGAGACCTTCAGTTTTCACCGAAAGCTGGGTTGTAGCCCCAGTACCAGACTCTCCAGGAGAGGGCGTTGGCTCAGGTTCAGGCTCCGGTTCGGGCTGTCCAGCAAATGTTCTTGTTGGTCGAGGTCGGTTGCGTTCCCAGGGAAAGATCTCCGAAGCAGGCTTTGACCGAGGAGCAGGTTTCTCCTTTGGTATTTCATACCACATGTTCTTTGGAGGACTCGGATATCGTTCAGGAGGGACGAATGGCGCGGTGTCACGGGACATTTCGTAATGAGTGGAAGGGAAGTTCATGGCCTCGGGTTTCGAATCAGAAGGAGGAGGGTGTCTTGAAAAGTCAGCATCTCAGGTTCATAGAAAAATAGATTTTTTAGTCGATGATAGGCCTACCTCTGAGCATCCCAATCATGCATCGTGATAGGGGGTGGCTCTTTCTTAGGTTCGTGGTGCTGATGATGTTGCGAAGTCTCTCCCTGATGATGCCCAGGAGCGGAACCAGTTACACTGCTAGGAGGTGCAGAATGTTGCCCATGGTGAGATAGGCCAGAGCTTGAAGACCCGCCGTGGTGCTGCTGATCGGAGCCTTGCTCAGCCTGATGCTGTCCTTCGGCAGAAGTCGAGCCATGATCGTGCTGTTCACTGGTTGAAGACTGCATTTGAGTTGACTGAGGGCGCCATTCTCCCTTTGTAAAGTATTGGACATACTGGGTAGCAGAAGCAGATTCCTATGTGGCAAGTTAGCGAACCGGCGTTTCCTATCAAGTAAAACAAACTTGCCTGATGTCGGTAATGCCTATCATAGACTGCCCACCACCGTCCTATCATTTCAGTAAAGGGACCACTGCCAGAAGGTGCATCTCGGCCAGTAAACCACGGTTTGTTCGGACCAATGAAGTGCACCATATTGATGCTGGACTGAAAGTGCCGGTAGGCGGGGACGTATTGGTAGTGGGCAGATGGCGTGACGTTGTAAGTGAAGCTCAAGCGATGGTACCGTTGGCCAAAGTGCATATTGATCAGACCTTGATCGGCGCCGTCAAAAGAAATCCCTCTCTCGGCCATGGCGATCATGGCATAGTAGTCACCCATATTGGGATCCAAGACCATTACACCGGTGTTGAATAGATCTGGCCAGCCGATATCGGGAGCAGCAGCGAATGGTTGAGAGATATCGAAGAGCTCTTCAGGAGCTCGGTATGCGACGACATCCGCGTCAATGTAGACGATTTTTGAGAACTGGGTGAGTTTCCATAGACCGATCTTGGTAAAGGCTGAGTGCAGGTCGCCACGGTTCATTAGGTACAGGTTGGCTGGGTGGTCATTGCGAATGCGCGGCACAGGGAAGACATAGTCGTAGACATTCTGAGGAAGCTATGGTTAGCAAAATGGACTTGGAGGTGCGTAAGGTATTAAGGACAGCCTACCTTGAGTTGTGTAATGGAATCGGTCGATACAGAATCGAGTGTAACCAAGACTGCCAACTTGTGATTGGCTCCAGCATCGCGAAGAGAGTGGGCGAGGACGAGTGCGCCTGGAGAAGAGTCAGTCAGCGTTTGAGGCAGCGGCGAGGTCAATTGACGAACCAGGAAGATAGGAATCGCTCAGAAGAAGCTGTCGGCTCGTTAGTGAGGTAAATTCGAGCACAATGGACGCAGAAGGGAACGCACCGTAGCATAGATCTGCTCGCCTTTGGCACCTTGAGAAGTCATGATGGTGTAGTTGACCAGCTGTGAGACGAACCTCGGCGCAGATCGTCCAAGTCAGCTACGAAAGGTTGAAGAGGTCGGTCAGCAGCCCATGGAAAAGAGCTTTGGAGGAGGAGTATAAGATCACGATCTGAAGAAGCGTGTCGATGGGGCCCAAGCCAACAAGAAGGAAAAGCAAGCTCGGTCTAGCAAGGGTGCCCGGTAGAAGCTAAACGCTTAGCACAGACTACCTGTAGTGTTATGTTTTTGAAATAATGCAAGAATGTCTAGCGATGCCTGAAGCTCTTCCTTGGTCTAGATTATAGAGTTTGGAGCGGAGAAAAAGAGTTGGAGAAGAAACTCGGGAGAGGGGACAAAAGAGAAGCGAAGGGTAAGGCGTGACGTGACATGAGAATTAGTGTTCCATCCAATCCATGTATGCGATGATCCGATGATGAACCCCGGACAATTTGGAGGGGGGGACTTCCCAGTCGAGCTGCAGCTCCAGCAAACTAACTCAACCTAGGCCAGAGCGCACTGGAGCTCGGACTGCTGCCCAAGTATAAAGCTCCTGTGGGTCACCCAAGACCTACTGGCAGGACAGTTTGCTACCTAATATCTGCCTCTAAAGCTCCAGTAAACTACGAATACCTACAAAAGAAAGAAAAGAAAAAAAAAACAATGAATTAGGTTCTAGGCCACCTAAGTCTAACTGACACTCCGAGGTGACACTCCAGGTACTAAACTCTAAGTAAGAATATCTAATAAGGCACTCCAAGCCACAATGACCCTGAGGAACTCTCCTGTTCTAGAAGCGCCGAGGTCTGACTCTGTCTACTCCTGCCGTCCAAGCAAGGGCAGCACGACATAAAACTGAACTGAGGATTCTCAGAGGCGCTCAATTCTGTTGGATAATGGCTCCCCCACGTTTCATAAAAAAAAAAGAGATTGAGGCTTCACAGCATTCAAGTGCATAAAACTTGGGGACCGTTCTGGTGCTCCCCAGGTACAGTACTGTACTACGTAGTCGTTACGAGGTCCGTGAATCGGGGTGGGTTTTCCGTCTTAGTGAATCGCCACTAATTTCAACGGCTGCACGATGATGGAATTGTATGTAGCTTTCTAGTCCTGGTTCTGGTTATGAGCTTCAATCGCTTACTTAGCTTCCATTACTAGCTCCAACCTCAGCAGCGCAATTCTCTGTTTTCCGTAAACCATATCCACAAGCAAAGCACGGCACGCCAGGTATTTCCTGCATAAGATACTCGTATCCTTCAACCATCCAGGGGCGAGCCAGCTCCTGCATACAGCCGAAACTGGTCATATTCCCTACCCCCTTGTAAGTTGCTGCGAGAATGTGACGCGCCGCTCAAATACATCCATTTAATCTCAACCATTCCAAACTGTGATCCCTTGGTGAAGAAGCTGTTGGGTTGAGTTGAGTTGCACGGAAAATCACTCTATCATTTCATCATGACACGCTGTAGGACCCCTTTCCAACCTTGTTCGCCCTTCAGGTGTTATAAAGACATGCAAATTTCCCAAGACTCGAACTAGATGCCAGTCTCTGAAGAGCTAGTCTAGGTCAAAGCTAGCCATGGTTGTGACGTAGCTTTGGTGTCTTACACTTGCAGATCAGATTGGGTGCCACTCAGACATAGTGCACCGAGATATCAGAGATCGGGATAAAGACACGCGAGAGAACCAAATTGTCCAGTCATACCGTGCGGTTCATACCAATATGTCTTACTGTGGTACAACAACTTGTGTCTTCCCTAGATGTCAACAGTTCTGCAATGCCGGGATCTGCGAAACTTGCATGACCTAGCTCACTTTGGCCCAACTACAGTGTTGTATCAACCGGATTGATATGCATCACACGCTCTTACTTGCATAATCCACGTGAGCCATTGTTGCAATTATGACCTTGCTTCTTCACAAAAACTAGCCCTGATCTTCAATGATGCTCCAAGTCTCGCCACTTCACTCATTGCCCTATTCGCTAACCATCCTAAAGAGGTTCCTTGTCTTTGATACCATAACCTTTCGTATACGCGCCCGAGTACATGTCTCAACTCCCTTGTTTTCACGCCAAACGCCAACTTCAACACCCTTCTCAACCGCTCCAAACGCCCTTGCTAATTCCAACTTCTCCTGAAAACGCATTCCGAAGCTAGACCTACATGTCCTTCTTAAATCCGTGTTCTGGTTTGTGAGTGGTCTCGTAGTCGATATGAACGTATGCTCGCTCGATATCGGGGAGATCCTCCAGCTTGATCTGAAGTGCCTCTGCAATATCGTGACTCTCCTGGAGAGTCTGTGTCGGATCCATAACAATGTCCACTTCGGCGATCAAACGAGGACCCGAGTGGTATACACGCACGGTGTCAATGCCAACGATCGCATCGTCGTGTGTAACGCACACGTATGTGATAAGCTGCTGTGTCTCGACAGATGCTGTAATGCCAACAACAAGCAGGAACTCGCCGAAAGCGGTACGCAACCAGATGCAAGATATGAGGGTCGATAACAGAATAGCGCCCATAGGATCAATCCACCAGGCCAGTTTTGCGCCGCCAGTAGCTGTAAGAATACCAAAGCCGTTGATGAGAAGATCGTTGCGATGATCCTGCCAGAGAATATTTACTTGGCTGTATTTGTCCTTGAGCGCCCAACAGTAGAGGAAAAGTCCAAACTTTGTGGCAAAAGCGCAGCAGACCGAGATGACAGCAGGAAGATGAAAGCCCTTGTCAGCTTTCGCCTGTGCCAGTTCTTGGCATGCGAAAGCAATGATAATGAGGGAGACGGCGATCATAAGGAAGCAGAATACAATGTTACCGACAGTCTCGAGACGAGCCTTGCCGGCAGGGAAACGTCGAGCATCAACACTGCGTATGGCTCTAGCAGACAGGATGAGGGTGAGGTTACTAAGAGGGTCGAAAATGGAGTCGGCCATTGTGGTGAAAAGCGAAAGCGAGCCCGAAGTGATGGCAGCGAAAAGCTGAATGGCCGACAAGGCAACATTGGCTGCGAATGAACCCCAAACAGCAATACGGAACTTGAGTTGATCTTCACCATGCTGGTCGCGAGCTTCGTCACGGTGCTCCTCGACCGACTTGAGCATACGATCGATCGCCGCATTCTGATTCTTGTAAAAGCCCTGTAGTTTACGGGCTTTGATATTGGAGTTAAACTTGCTGGGTATACAGTTGCGCCCCAGGGGACTATCCCGCTTCCGCGACGTATTGGCTTTGATATTCGCAATATCAGACTCTGTCTTGTAGCCGCGGGAGAGGCCATATGGATCATTATCAGAGGGACTGGATTGTCGGCGTCCGGTGGCAGTAAGCTGGCTCTCGACATCGGTCATGTGAGAGACATTTCTAGCGATGGTCTCGCTCTCATCCGACTTTGTAGGCTCAAAAGCTGTACTGGAGCCATTGCGTGCGGTTGAGTGCCTTGAGCTACTTCGTGCGCGCTCGAGAGATTGCAGGTGGATGGCCTGTGGATGATGGGCGGCGTGACTGCTGTTATCAGGCGTCATGACTCAACAGGCTGTGCCGAATCTCAATAATGATATGGATGTATCGAAGAAGCGAATGTACAAAACCGATATTTTGTGGCATACAACGTAAATAAGGTAGCTGCTGGGTGGCGGTAAGCGAAAGGGAACAAAAGGAGGCCAACAAAGAGGCCTCAGGAGCGGAGAAGTCGCCTCGTCAAGAGAAACTGCTAATGTAGGCTGTATGTAATGATCTCAATTGATCGTCAGGCAATATCAAGGACAAGTTGGTTGATCACTGTAATGTTGTCGGTAAGCTAACCGATCAGTGAATAAAGTTGATAATATAGCAAGGATATGTATAGGAGCGAAATCGAGGCAAACAAAAGTTGCTTGATGATGGATCAAAAGAAATCATATCGATCTCGTTTGTTACCTATCGAATCTTGGCTCGACCAGTCAGGTTCACACGTGGAGGAGGAGCAATGGAGGATTCAGTTAGTGCTGATCTTAGACCGCCCCCTCGGGCAGTCACGATAGAATGTTAAGGACATCGATGGTGATGATAACATTTCCTTAACAGCTGGAGCTGGAATCCAACATCATGCCCAAATCATCAGCTGCAGGTTACAGCGACGGTTCGTAATACTCAACCAATAGGGGTTAGCCTATTAGTGAGTCCCAGCTCCCGCGCGAGCCGAAATCGAGATAGTACATGTTAATAAGCGGAATGGCATTTCCGAGCCCGACGTTGGGAAGCCCGAGAAGGCCGAGTGAAAGGATCGCAAGAAGACATTGGAAGTAGTTGTTGAGAAAGAGAGGGCGGCAGACGTTCAATTATAGTTTGAATCCGGCCCCGACAAGCTTAGGAAACGGCCGAAGCAGGTCTCGGCGTTCCGTCACATTTTACGTCTTGGAAACGTCTGGCTTTCGGGCGTCTACGGAACTGGAACACGGACATGGAGCCCTGCTACGTACTGAATTGTAGGCCCGCTTTGACGCACGATTGTTTCCAGGTTGTCTCCATAGATCTGATCTGGACTTTGTAGCATGCAGGTCAAGCCAGCTGTAACTGAGGCTATTGTTCAGTCTATTGGCTTGGTTTTGCAGTTTATCGCCGCTTTTGTACATGGAACCAAAGATAGGCGGCGCCGTTATACAGGACAGCCAGCCACAATCGGAGGGTCCGAACATTTGACAGCCAGACAGTCACTACTATATAATATGGACACGCTCTCGCTCTCTGCGAAATGCTTGACCTATGACAAAATAGCATCAAGTGATGTAAATTAACCGACACGACGGTGTATGGTACAAAAAGAAGGTGCTTGAATCCAGTGCTTCCTGCATATGCCCAGAAATCTTAACCGCCAAGACGAATTATCCCGCCCAGTATTGGAAATTCTGCTCCTCGGGTTCATTACAGCTTCGACTCAATCGGTTTCTCATTTTGGCTCCTCTCCAAAATCCAATTCGTGATATCCTTCGCATATTCCTCCTGGCACAAATCGACGTGCAGAGCGTGGTAGCCTCCCACATATGTCTTGACAATCTTATCATCGATGTCTTGTCTCTTCGCAAACTCCATGGCGGCTTGATAGCTGCAAGCCTTATCGTGGTCTCCATGGCCGAGCCAAAGAGACTTGACTTCCTTGCCTAACTTTACGGACCCCGACTGCAAAGCTGCTGTACGGTCGAGAAGCGATGCCAAGCCTTCAAGTGTACCTGTGTCATGGCACAGAGGATCTTCCTTAAAGCCCTTGGCCACCTCGGGTCTTCGCGTCAAGTTCATGACGTCGAGTTCATGCTTGAGCTGAAACCGCGGCAGGATCTTGCAAGCTATACGGCCTGCCACAATCTTGAACCAGCTTGGGATTTCTTCAGGCGCGAATCCGATAAAAGGAGCCTCCAACATCCAACCACGCACTTGGCTCACGAGCTTTGCATACTGAGGGTCGGCTGCAAGTGTGATGACCTCACCGCCGCCCATGGAGTGGCCCAGGACAAAGACCGGGACATCCGAAGGCAGCTTACTCTCGATGAAAGCCGCGATGTCAGCAATTACCCGTGGCGTTGAGCCAGTGTTTCCTTTGTCAGAAGATTGCTTGACGCTTCGGCCCCAGCCTCTCTGGTCAAAACCGAATACTTGAATGCCGCTAGAGGCTAAAATTCGATATACGTCATCGTACCAGTTGACGTGGTCACTGAAGCCATGGACATGTATCACTTTGGCTTTGATGGGACCTTCGGGCTGTTGTCGCATCAGTTTCTGTCAGGATCAGCTATTGATTGTTGATACTTACTGTCCAGGTCTTTGTGTAGAGGCTGGCGTCTGCCACCTGAAAGGTTCCCTCAACCTCGGTCGACATTGATGCGCAAGTCTAACAGGCTTTGGCAAGGAAGGGATTTGTAAGAGGATGGATGAGTGCAAGTTACTGACTATAAACAGAGTCAAGAATAATATTTCATAAAGGCAGTTTTTGTTTTTCGACAAAGATGCAAACCGGTTATGGCAGACCAAGATTTGGCTGGGGTCATGCTTGAGCCAAAATGGGGTCACATGCGACAAACCGTTGCCGATGCGCCTAACTTAACCTGCACTTGTTCTATTGGCGTCCATCGTGATGAGGTTTAGCCTCACAACAGTCGTCTCATCCCGGCTTTACTAGATACATACTCTGGATTGAAAATGGAAATTACATTCATCCCGACATTTCTGACACAATGTTACAGTACCTGGCAATGGAAGACACATTTGGGTCAGATTGACAATAGCCACATAAGCCGTTCAGTCACCACTAAGAGCTTAGGTCGGTACTGTCATCACTTTGTCCTAGCATCTTAGTTTATTATATCCAATTGAAGCTTCTCTGACACAACGAAAATCTATGAGACTTGCTCCGAAAGCCAAGAGTTGGGATTCACAAATGAATTGAGATTTTGCTTTCTATACATAGCTGTCCATCCCCACCGCTACCCAACTATGCCTCCCATTTTTAGGATAAATAAACCAAACCAGCGACGCCAATGAAAGTAGCATATATGTCGAGTGGAGTCCTCTTTGCAGTTGCTGGCGTTTCAATCATCCGCCGGAGAGACTCAGACATAGATACCAGGAATATATAATGTACATGATTCGTCTAATCTTTCTTCATCCCGTAACCACCAACCATATTACGTCTTTACGGGCATGTTGTTCTGCTCTATATCAACCAAGATGCTTCAGGATCTCTTCTCCTCATTCTTAGAGTCCTTGTTCTCTTGATCATACTCAAAATGCTCCTCCTCGTCACCTCGCTCTAGGTCATCCTCGAGTTCTTCGGCCTCGGTAATGTGCGCCCGTGAAGTAGTCGCCCCGCTTTCCTTGGAAACCTCACCACCACTCATCTGCCACTCCATAAGTTTGCTGAATGCACTCTCCTTATCGGCGGCAAGTTGCTTGTAGCTGCCGATTTCAGCAACCTTGCCCTCATTGTTGAGAACGATGATCTGATCGGATCGCTTGATTGTGGAGAGACGGTGAGCAATGGAGATGGTGGTGTTGCGACCACGTAAAAGACCGGCCAGAGCCTCGTTGACAAGAGTCTCTGACTCGGCATCCAGCGCTGACGTAGCCTCATCAAGAATCAGAATATCAGGGTCCTTGAGCAGAGCTCGCGCAATAGCGATTCGCTGCTTCTGACCACCGGAAAGTTGAGAACCGCGGGCACCAACCTGGGTTTCTAAGCCGTCGGGTAGATCGCTGATAAAGTTGCAGTTTGCTCGTCGAGCAGCGGAAATAATATCGTAACGGCTCGCCTGAGGCTTTCCGTAGGCAATGTTTTCAGCGATGGTTCCGGAGAAGAGAACAGGCTCCTGGGAAACCATGCCAATGCGCCTTCGTAAAGACTTGACATTCATACCAGAGATGTCCTGTCCGTTGATGGTGATAGAACCCGAAGTAGGATTGTAGAACCTCAGTAGCAGAGAAGCCACTGTGGACTTGCCACCTCCTGATGGACCAACAACACATACATTGCTGCCCGAAGGAATCTCAAAATCCAGTCCGTTAAAGATGTTAACAGCCGGTCGAGTAGGGTAGGCAAAAGTGACATCTGTGAATCTGATGGGACCTTGTGCTGACTTCACTTGAACACCGACCGTTTGCGGGATTCCAGGTTTGCGATCCTGTAGTTCAAAAAGTCGACTTGCGGCACCGACTCCCTTCATGAGCTCTGAGTAGAAACCCGACAGACCAAACAAACTTGAACCTGCAAATGCAGTGTACATCATAAACGAGGTCAGATCTCCAAGCGACATGGCTCCGCTGCGTACGAAGCCACCTCCAACGACCAGCATAGCAAGAATTGTCATATTGCCGGCCCAGCCAGTTGAAGCAAAGAAGGTAGCAGCAATAAGCGATTCCTTCTTACCAAGAGCAAAGATCTTTCGAATCTGGTTGTTGTAGCGGCCAATTTCCTGTACTTCACCGACGAATGCTTGGCTAGTCTTGACGTTACCAAGTCGTTCCTCGGCAATCTTGGTCAGAGTACCCAAGTTCCTCTGAATTGACCTGCTGACGTTTCGAATGGCTCGACCATAGATGAAGGCTCCAACTGCAATTGGTGGGAACATGAGTAGCAATAGACCAGTCAACTTGGGGCTTGTCCAGACCATGATAGCAAAACCAGCACCACCGCTGAAGAGGGCGCGAAGACCATCGCTGAGATTTTGTGTCACAGACTTGCCAACGATAACAGTATCAGAGCTGAGGCGTGAGATAAGATCACCAACGCGGTTCGCATCGAAGAACTCAGCATCTTGGACATATGTACGTCGATAAAGCTGGGATCGGAGTCTGGCAACGACGCGCTCGCCAACAATTCGGAGAAGGACGACTCGACCAAAATTGGCCATAGCTCCAATAGTCAAGACAGTACCCAGGCCAATAAAGAACTGATTCATAGTTAAACCAAAGAGACGGACATCATCAGCTTCACCTTTGGTAGCGAGATCGAGGATCCGACCAACAGAGAAAGGGATCAACATGGTGACACTTGAGGAAACAACCAAAAAGACAAAAGCAATACCAAGCCAGCGGATTTCTGGACGGGCAATCTTGATGAGCCTTACAATCTCGTCCGTACCAGCTTTTCCAGCCTGCTTGCCCTCCTTTGAGAGTTTGGCAGCTAAGTTGACTTGAGCAGCCTTGGTGGCCTTCTCGCTCTTGGCGAAATCTTGCTTGTGTTCATCCTCGGCGATATTTCGATTAGCTTCAAGCTCAGCGGGCTTTTTGGCGCCTTCTTCGACCTTGGTCTGGATTTCCTGGAGTAAACGGGGGGCTGTTGAGAACTGTCGCAAGGCGTGCGAAACCGGGCCATACGGAGAGGATCGAATTTGCGGCAGGGGAAGTTGAGTACGGGATAGAGTATCATTCGCTGGTGTCCGGAAGGCAGCGATTGAGAATGGAGGCAGAGCGGTTTGACGGGCGCTGGAAGCGTGGAAGAGCCTTGTCTGAAGAGGTAAGGCTTCGGATTTATATAATGAAATTCCTAATTGACTTCGCGATGCAGCCAGAGACACTTGCGAGGGCTCGGCGAGGCGTGGGAGCAGCACACGGCGTGCTACTCCCGAAACCATGATGACGGTAGGGAATTGATCAAACACCGACTCAGCGTAGCATGTTCAGTAACGGCGCTGTCGACCGGAGAAGTGAAGGGGAAGTTGAGCTGCGGGGCGAGAGAATAGGTGAAGCTGACAGCCACTCTGATATTATGAATGAGAAGGGATCGAAGGTAAGGTGGTTTGTAATGCCGTCATCGCCGTAGCGGCATTTCTCAGCTTCCGAGTTGCGACGGGCTCAGACATCCAATGCTCACGAAAAAAATAAGGTGGGGACTTGTCGCCAGCTGGTGGGTTATGGTGCGTCTACTGTAACATCCGAAAGTCTCTCCCTGTCCCGCCCCTCAGTCGGAACTATTAATTATTACCTGCCAGGTCTACGTACGGCTCCCAATTCATCCGTTCTAAATCGAAGATGGTCACTGGCCTCTCACTGAATGTACATTAGTATTTACTTCTATTGCATTATTTAACATACATGGTTGACAGAAGCAACACGAGACGGAGTTAGTCAGTACAAATATCACTTATCAAGCATGTAGACAACAAATATTATCAAGAGAGTCTGTACCATCTCAAAGAGAGTAGCTGATATATCAAGAACGAAAACATTAAAACACAACAGTAATATCTCTACTAAAGACATAATATCAACAGCGACTCAACCCAGTAAGACGTGGATAATAAATATTTTTCGAATGGCCATGAGAATAAGCATTAAATAACAACCACGGCCCTGCTACTGTAGGTCTTTCTTACAAGTACAAGTATGTAACCAAATACTGACTGTCCTAAATAATTATACATCCAGTCCGAGAGGCTGCCCCGGAGGCTTGTTCCTCTGTTGTCCACCGGTCCGAGAGAAGCCCCTTGCAGACCTGCATCGATGAAACACAACTCCAGGATGGAAATATCCTATCAAGCCTGTCAAACAAAACAGATACTCCGATACAGATACTCCGATCATGACTGGGTACCCTCTTGAAGCATCTGAGCAACATCAGCATCGATGCCATCGTCTCCTCCCAGGTCAGGAAACTCTCCAGTATCGACACGACGACGTTTGTTGGAACCATTGGTCGAAATCGGTAATGAATGGTAAGATGTAGTCTCTTCTTCGGCAACAGAAGCGGGAGCAACAGCAGGCTCGCCTTCTGGTGTCAATGCTTCGGGTGTAGGTGCGTCAAAAGGTTCAAAGGCTGGAGGGGTGAGCGCCTCCATTTCCGGTCGATCTGGCTCAGCTGGGGTACTCGAAGAGTCGCCGTCTCCGGAGTTCCCGTTGCTCTCCGCCGGGCCTAGCGCCCGCATGATACCAACTTCAACCTGTTGCTTCTTTTCTTCAATCTCGGTCTTCCGAGATTTCAGCTGAGCATGATCAGATCTCTCTTGTTCCAATGCGGCGCGGTTGGCGTTGAGCAGCGTCTCTAGGCCAGAGACAAGGCCCTCCCTGGCCTTGACACACTCAGCAACTGCATTCTCGGCGTTGGCCAGCGTTTTGAGGAGACCATTCAAACGCGCAGCGTAAACAGGAGCAGAAGGAACAGGCGTTGATGGGTCGGTTTGTTTCTCATACTCTTGGCTTGCGGATGCGATTGTGGCCTTCAAAGGAGGGCTCAATTTGGTGACTTGCTGGTGAGCAGACACAAGAGGAGCAAACTCGGATGGAATAGAAGCAGCAGCAGCAGCAGCGCCACCAAAAGGAGAGCCGCCAAAGCCAGGCTTTGCCATGCCACGAGCCTTGTCGAGTTCTAATAGTATGATAAGCCGCTACTCTTTCGACAGTAACTTCCTGCGATTCTACACTTACCCCCAATACGAGCATCGATAGCAGCTTGGATGGGCGCTTCGAAGATTGATCGGTCTCTCCAAACGTCTATAACGCGCTTGAGCTTTGCCTGGAGTTCTGCAGGTGCCCCCTTGTAGGCAACAGCAGCGGCTTCGGCAATCACTGGCGCAAAGGCAATAATAAAGTCATCCTTATGGCGGATTTTGGACTGCTGAGCCACCTCTGCGATATAGATTAGCTGAGTTACCTACATCCAAGATACAAGCCATACCGTTTGCGAGATAAATCAAGCTCAATCGTTTTGTGCTGGACGAGTCTTTGAGACGTTGCATCCAGAGTTGTACGGTTCGCTCAGCGTGTCGCCTGCGACCTATTGTTAATCATCGATATCAACTGACAAATAAGAGACGCGTACCTATGGAACATGATCCATTGCGCAGCAGTAGCGATACTGTCATGGCTTTCATTGAGCGATGAAAGTCGCGCCAGTACGGAGTCATCGTTGTAAGCCATCCTGCTAGCAGAGCCCTTTTTGTCGGCTCATATAAACAATGAACGACAACTAATAAATTTGAATACTACGCCCAAAAGTATGGACGAAATGGCGCAAGAATTTTCTAAGCGTTGTTTGTAGCTGTTGTTGTAGTATCACTCCGGAAACGTCTACTACAGCTACTTGCAGGAATAATATTCGGGACTTTTGCTAACCAGCTTCTTTACGCAGACAAACAAAGCAGAAATCGCGTTATGGCCCGCTTTGCCTGCAAATGGATACCGAGGAATCAGACTGATGCGCAACGAAATTGTGCGATGAAACAAAATGTTTTCTTTGGTAGAACAAGGAGAGTTTATAGATTGAGAGCTAGGTTAAGCAGCATAAACTTCCGATAAAGTGGAAATAGCTTGTAGGCGCATGATTATAGCGCTTTGATTCATATTATGGACCCGCTCGAACAAGCTACGTTGGGCTGCAGGTCATTCACCGCCCGGCAGAATCCACCTCATCAGCTAGGATGGCCTACTTGGCAGTAACTGAATAGGAGGACCATAGCAACAGCATTCACTGACGATTGTTGCTTCCAATAATAACCCTTTGACCTTTGACTATCATCGTTCAACATCGTACGAAGTGGCGCATATTCATACATTAAACGATTGATACCTGAATTTCTGTATATTCAAGATGGCCGACCGATTCCCTTCACTCGAGGACTTCGATTCCGGGGGTATATGCAGCAACAGTACGCATGCGCGGGATGAACGCTGACGTGTAATCTAGCGCAAACCGACATCAAGGATCCTACCGCCGAGCCCTCGACTGACGATTTTCTCGCTCGTGAAAAGGCTCTTCTTGGTGATGATGCCGAACAGTTCACGACCAACAATGACGCCGTTGCCTTTGCAGATGCCGATGATGACCTTCTCGGCGGCGCTGGCGACAACGAGCAATCTACTTTCGAGTCTCAATTCCCTGATCTTACCAACCCCGAAGCTGTGAGTTAAATAGCTTGTTGTCATATTCTGTATAGAGAAGCTCATATCGAGATACAGGGTACTGGAGTTTCTGCTGGAACTGCCATTACTGGAGGGCCTTCCGTAAGCTACAACTCGGGATACCAGGCCTCCGCCGAGGAGGAGCAGGAGCCTGAAGTTATTAGGGAGTGGCGTGAACGCCGAGACAACCAGATTGCTAAGCGTGCCGAGCAATTCGCTGCCCAGCGAGAAGAGACGATTAAAGAGGCCCAGCAGAACATCGATGACTTCTATGAGAATTACAACAACAAGAAGGAGAAGGGTATCGCCCAGACACGAAAGGAAGCCGACGAGTTCCTGGAAAGCCGAGAGGATACAGTCTCGGGTGGCACCAGCTGGGACCGAATCGCCAAGTTGGTGGACGTGAGCGGCAAGGGAGCCAAGGGAGGTGCTTCTGGTTCAGGCAAGGAGCGCTTCCGAGAGTTGCTGTTGAGTCTACGAAAGGACGAAAAGGCGCCCGGCGCTACGGGCTACTAAGGCGAGTCCAGTTCGGGGTTGATATATCTATCCACAGATGGAGAGTCGCAAGTCGGTGCGGAGCACTAGACGTCACTTTTTGATGCATGCAATATTCTGGGTTCTTCATGTATTCTCAAGTTTAGGAGTCCAGGTTTAATGGAAATGACGTGTGAATAGAAGGCACGGTTCGACTGGGAGTTTATCTTGTTTACCGTGAATACAAATAAAGGACAATTCCGCGAGGATATCAGATTGGTTTCATCTCCTTCTATTCACTCAATACTGATCACATTGGCCTTCCATCGTTGTCGAGCTCTATAGTAGGCCAGGCAGCCCGTGTATCTTAGTTTCCAAAGTAAGAGTTGTAGCCGAGAACCTTGCGGCCAGCACCGTAGAAAGAAGCTGTAAGTTCATTAGTATCCGAGCTCCTATTGGTACTAATCTCTGAGATTTTGTCGATAAAGACTTACCGCCGAGGGTACCCCAGAGGAGGATGAGGTAGGGGGTCATCATAACGCGGCTACGAGGGCCCTATCAGGTCAGTTAATAGAAAGCTCAGAATAGCTGATAGTCAATCCGGTCATACAATCTTCCAAAGACGGGTGTGGTTCTTATAAGCGTTCTGGTAGTAGCGCTGGTGCTGAGGAACGGGGTTCTTGGCGTTGACGAGACTGGATGAGCGTCAGTGACAGATTCTCGTATGATGTGATGTTGATGTTCTGCGCGAAGCCCGAAGCTCGGAATGGCCCATTGACGTCGACAAAGGCGGCCAGGGCTATCGTGAGGACCGATCGTGAATCAATTGTACGTACGGCATCTTGAAGTCGGTTAATGAGAGTTCTGGGAGGCTCCGATGGTTGGTTTCGTGTGGGGTGATTGAGTTGGTAACGGAGAATGTCGAAGTTCGGGTAAAGAAATGAGGCCATAACTTGATTGGGAGCCGGGTGCGACGTATGACTCAGCATAGCTCGATGTTCCTGTTGGTGGGCAGGCACGTGCCGGTGCAACCCCCCCCGGCCTCTCTACAAGATGGAGCTCTTTCTGACTGAATAAAAAAGATTCGGAGATTTAAGATACGAGTTAGCTTTGGTCACTTTTGTCAGGCCTCTGTTTTTGGGGCAATCCCGATGTTTCTTGCAAGAATTCTTCGATACGAACCGATGCGATGATACGATACCAGCTGAAGCTGGTGAATTTACCCAGCCATGCATCGAACTTCTACAATATTTCGAGTTCACCAGTACCCATACGCTCGATGCATCCATATAATCACACAAAACCGATCGCGATGTGCAACGTCACCGCTCTCAATTATGAATATATACAATAACAACAAATGTATACATTCTTACCAAGTGGCAGGAAATGTGGCAAGGCATAGCAGTCATGGATCGACTATCTCCAAGCGACGAGCAGCAGAACATAATAATCCAGAGCGAGGGTCCAAGGCTAAATCACTTATTCCATTAGGAATTCGTCTAACTGGAGCTGAACAACTACGTCCGTCCAGTCGACATACTGAGTCAGATAAAATATCCTCGTGGGAGCGTCGTATCGTTATGATTCGTCACAGTCATGGAGATCAAGGAGCTTGGGATATGTTTTTACAGCTGCGAAACGAAGGCGATGTGCATCTTGTAACCGAACCTCGAGCCGAATTTTTGCGCGACAACATCTTGAAGTCGGCATTAACACATGCTGACCGGATGGAGGAGGTTTTCACCTTTGCCCAGGAGCTTCAAGAAACTTACCATTTCGAATGGCCCGAATTGTATCTGAAAGTGGTCCATTTCTACCTAGCCCAAGCTGATTGTGAAGCTGCGTTTCGTTGGCATTTGAAACTTATGCCTACTTTCCGTCCCGATTTGAATAGTTTCGGTGCCTTTTTGGCAAGTTTTGCCATCGACTTCTCTCCCATCATTCAGAGCACTTTGACCAGAATATACGTCTTTAACCCTTACCGCGAGCTTTACGACTATGTTGTGCCAGCTCTATTCGATTCCGGTCAGTCGCATGCAGCTCGTGTTTGGAGAAAGCGTTTCATTCTGTTCAACGATCATACCATATCAAAAAAGTCCATGCCGTTTCTTGACTTTCTATCCCGCTACTTTCCCAAGGTACAGCTCACCAAAGAAGAGTTATCAATACTCAACCGAGACACTGGTTTTGGCGGCGATGCCGCATCGGACACAGCAAACAACAATTTCCACTCGGGTCAGCCTAAGGGCATTTTTAGCGATAGATTTGCAGCTCGGTGGTTCGCCAGCTCTTGGGCTTCATCCGAGTTTGCAATCAACCTGATACATAAACTCGGTCTTCGGGAAATTGGCCCGCAGGCATTGCAATCAGTTGCTTTGAGAGAACAAGATGCCCAAGGGGTCAATGATCGCTTAGCACAGTTCCGAAAGCTGGAGATTGCCATCTCCTCAACAGCTTATTGCAAGGCTCTTATCTCGTTCGCCGAGAGGGGAGAGGACGAGCTTCTCAGAGATCTGTTGCATTGCGATATACATCCAAACGAATTCGACAATTCAGAGACTAGAGTGACGTTGCTTGCTGCTTCTGCGAAACAGCAAGATTGGAGGCTGGAACGATTACTACAAGAGGTTGAGGCTCTGATGTCTAAACCAGTGCCGAGAAAGAATAGGACGCTGTCTGAGGAGCTCAACAAGAGCCTTCGTGCTGCCTTGTCAACACAAGGACTAGCGAAAGTGAGAAGCGTTTTTGACAAAATGGACAACCTGAGCGTCAGTATAGAACAGAAGAACTCGGAAGTGTTTCTTGACCGCGTGTTTGAAGGCATCTGGTACCATCCCAAGACTAGCAAACAGAATTCCCATGGGTACCAGGAGGATCCCCAGCTTGACAGAGCTATCCATTTGTCGCTGCGGGTAGCACGGCATGGAGTTGCCATTCCCATCAAATATTGGCAAATCCTGCTCTACAACCTTGGACGTCTGGGACGCTTGAATGAGCTGGAGGAGCTAAGCCATGAGATTTGCGAACTGTACAGCCCGGAGCCTGGAGGGCTGATCCCTGTACATCGGTGCGACATACCACCGAAACCTGACACAAAGTCTAAGATGCCGAACAACGGCTCTGGGGAATGGGCTGAGTACTACTCATTCCCTGACGGCAGGAAGAAGATAAGTCACTTCAGAGAAGAGTTTTGGAGAGCTGAAATAGGCTTGACCGAAGAGGAACCAAATGCTCCTTCTGCAGAAACAGGAACTGCCACAAAGTCTGGCAACATCTCGAAAAGGGGTAACGATCCCGGATATGTGTTTTGTATACCGGCCGACCTGCCTTTTACCAATAGGCAACATCCCATACAGAAGATTTTCGACATCAGCTTGCAACGTGCCATCCTTCGATGGGGCTTCGACAAGACACTGGGACAAGAGCCGGCCCAGCTTTCTCTTGCAAAGGTCAAATCAGGAGGCATTGCGGACTTTGACTTAGCATGCGGTGTCCGTCTGTTGGCTCTGCTGAGGCGAAGGGGCGTCTACATCGATCAACAAGTTGTGCGAAGCGCGATCGTTAAGCGGCTCGCAGTGGCACGCCTACCGGGAAGAACAAGGGCAAGAGCTAGAGACGACAGGGAGTTGTCGCCCGCGAACATAAAGCAACTGGTGGAAGGGGCATGGGGCTCTGCAATCCTCCCCAGCGAAACTCAGCTCGCCTTGGAGATCGAGAACTTGAAGCCAAAGTTATGGAAGAGCTTTCCTAGGCTGTTCGAAAAAAGTTATGATAAAGACAAAACTAGTTGACGTTCCGTCAACGCCACGAGTACCATAATGAAAATGAATCTACCTAATGTAGTATAAAAATAGACAAAAATCCGTGACTCCAAACACATCAATGGCATGTACCTTCGACTTGCCTTACATTGTATTGATACATGTTTATTATAGGGGCTGCCTCCATGCTCAGATTAGAAAGTTCTACGGAGACAGCGGGTATTCCCGAGATTTTCGATGTCCAAACGCCTTCTACCCATGTTTCTTGGGCTTGATCACTAGCAAAATGATCATGCCAAATATGATAAGAATGAGGAGGAGGATAATCTTGCGTTTGGTCGTCCTCCGTTGATAGCCTGAAGCAACCACTAGCTCCTTGTCGGCGGCCTTAACGTCGGTGTTCATGCGCTCAACGTTATAGTCTATACGGTCGAGCATTGTGCCCTGGTCAATGACCATATTCTGGAGATCACGGAAAAGATCAGACAATTCAATAATGCCTTGGGCGATGTCCTCGATCTCGCGCTCTCGTTGAGCAATGGCTGCGTCATTCGAATGAAGTACCCTTTGCTGCTGTGTTGCTTGAAGAGTCGATTGCGAAAACGATCGGTCGGCATCCGATTCTTGGAGAGATGGGTCAATATAGGAGCCTGGTTGAGATGTGCTAGACCTCTCGCCAGGGCTTAAGGGGCCAAAACCACCCATTCCACGAAGCTCTGCGAATACAAGTTAGAACACATCTGGCGACAGTTGGGAGGAACCGACTTTTCAAATATGCACTCTGCTTCTTTCTGAAGCTAGCGCTTGCATCTTGGACCCGTGAAGCCAGCGAGGTTTGAATGTTCTTGGCCATGGTCTCTTCTGCCCTTGTGATAGTACCAGCATGTTGAGAGTCGCGCACCATCTGCTCAATCTTTTGTATGCAGCGATGACAATCGTGAAAGCCTTTGGTAATCTCCTGGGTAAGACCCTCTATTTGCGCCTCCTCGGCCTTTTTCGCTTCTTCATCATTGAAACCTGGTAGTACATGTTTCTGATGCAGCTTATCCAATTTCTGGCCCTTTGTCGCAATATTAGCGAGCAAGTCGGTAACATCGTCGGAGACTTCAGTCCATCTTGGGGGCAACAAGTCCATCTCGATCACGGCATCGCCATCGTCTTCAAAGGCGCCGGCCGAGAGAAGGCCGCGACGGTCATCGTTCGGATAGCTACTGGTATAGGTGTCGGCAAGGGCACCAGAGGCAGAGGCGCCGGGCCCATAAGGTCTTCGCTGGGTGGGATGGTGCGCGTAAGACTGCCGATAAGAAATGTATCTTTTTTGGATCTATATCAGCACAAAGTCGTGATATGCTGGGGCAAACTGGCCATGGGCAGCAGCAAGCTAGAAAGAGCATCGTACAGGTTGGTGCGGTCTCGCCACATGGCGGACGCAAATAAGAGATCGGATCTATCGTCAAGGCAAGCAATGTTTCGAAAATATAACAAATCGAGTGCGTCGCAAAGGTGAACGTCATGGGACGGTAGGTGAAGGTATTGTCGTCATGAGTGGGAGGATCGCGATAAGTCAAGATGAGATTCGATGCGATGCGGGTTGTGGTTGATAGCTGGCTTCGGCTAGGAGGGAGCATTACGACACTGGACAGCGGAAAGTCCACTTGGGTCTGTTGGCCAGATGGCAGGGGGTTGACGAGTCCAGTCTCCAGTCTCCCTTTTTTTTAGGTTGGCGGCAGGTACCTCTGGACTAACGTACATTTGGGGCTCACATCAGCGGATTGGATCCGTGGAACAGGACGGCGGAAGCTTGCAGTGAACGAAGTGCCCGCCTGAAACGACCTCGGGAGGAAGCCGCACAGTGTGCGAGGTTCCCCATGGAAAGCCCCCAACCACTAACCAGAGGTATACGGCGCCTCTGAGTATACAAAACACAGTGCATTGTTTCCTCCTTGCTAATGTCATTTCCTGCCTTAGGTACCGACTTCCCCTGACCTCTGGCTCTCCCCACGAAAGCTCCAACCAAACGAAAAGGTCCGACATTCTTGGCTCGAGACCCCGCGACCTCAGAACTTATCCAAGTCATCCTCTTCCTTCTCGCGCGATCGACATCCACCTTTTTACCATCTACTTCACCTACCATACACAACCAACATGGTAAGTTGGACCCTTCTCTTGCTTGATCCAGCTGTCTATCTATCCTCTCTTGCTTTACCGCTTTGTGCCCAGCGCCATCGCCTACGAGCATTGACCCCGCGGCCGTTTGGGGAGAGGGGCTTTATCGTATCTGATGGTTCTGGCGATGCCTTGTCTTAAGATCTTAGACTGACGAGTTTGTTAATATAGGCCGACTCACTTACTGAAGAGCAAGTCTCCGAGTTCAAGGAGGCCTTCTCCCTCTTTGTAAGTCAACCTTTCTATCTATGCCTTTCCCTTGATCGAAGTTGCTAATTTCGTTGTGCAGGACAAGGATGGCGATGGTGAGTGATGCCCCCCTTTTCGCGACAAGCCTTCGCTGGCCCAGTCCCATATCCAAAGTTATCCCAACAAAGCATCGAATGAACATACGCACTCGCATTCGCATTCTTTCGGGGCCAACGTGGTCGATAGACATGGACTAAACATTCGCTATAGGTCAGATTACCACCAAGGAGCTCGGCACAGTCATGCGCTCTCTCGGTCAGAACCCCTCCGAATCCGAGCTTCAGGACATGATCAACGAGGTCGACGCTGACAACAACGGTACTATCGACTTCCCTGGTGCGTTATTTCCCAGATTGGGTGAAGAGTGACCACACTGACATTAGAGAAAAGAGTTCCTCACCATGATGGCGCGCAAGATGAAGGACACCGACTCTGAGGAGGAGATCCGCGAGGCTTTCAAGGTCTTCGACCGTGATAACAACGGCTTCATTTCCGCTGCTGAACTCCGACACGTCATGACCTCCATCGGTGAGAAGCTCACTGATGACGAGGTTGATGAGATGATCCGGGAGGCTGATCAGGACGGTGATGGCCGAATCGACTGTGAGTTGCTTCCAGTTGGACAACAAAATGCCATCCGTACATTTTCGCTGACCGCATCTATAGACAACGAGTTCGTCCAGCTTATGATGCAAAAATAAGGGACTAATATTCTGATACCTCGTCGACCAATTTCTCATATTGTCATCCTTTATGCTCTCGCTAGTCGATGAGTAACAAATACGCATGGCATCACGAGTAGGTCGAATCTTGTTTACTTAGTGGCAAAACTGCAAGCGATATGGAGGGCATCTTGGACTGGTTGGGTTGAAAGTTATGAATTGTAGTGGCTTGCTTTCCGTGGTACTTGATGTCTCCCACGGCTGTCATACCACGGATTTCCATGTGCATGGCTTCTAGCAACTGAGAAATTTTCCATTTGGCCCAGGCCCTTCTGCTGGTGACATAATTTAACTCTTGATTGTTTTTATCGATCTGTAGGTGCAACCATGCGATTTCGGTGAGGGGCAATAAGCAGGCGGTCAAAGAAATGTGTCGTTTCAGCCAATTTCACGGCTGAGCGAGGGGGCCATCATCCATGTAAGGAGCAGCCTACAAGGCTGCAATCAGCCCTACAGCCCACCCCGGCCGGCGCACGCCTCACCAATGGATGAACCCAGCCATGTCGTTGAATGAGAATGCAAGGTAGAGGACAGTGAATGTACCTAGGTACAGGATGGAGCTGGAACAGCGTGTGCATAAATTCTGCTTACCTACAGAGTACAGTTGCGAATAGTCATCTCAAGGGGGTCGTGCTTGTACATACTATTTGTTCTCAGGGGTATTAGTTTATCGAGGGAGTCAACCCTGGGAAAGCTCGAATTTTAGTGGCTCGCAACGATCAATGGAACTCCAAAGCCTAGATATTTAGCTAGACCTATCGGAGATGGCGGCCTGGCGCAGGCCATGTCAGCTTATGATCCATAGTCTAATTATGGGTTCGCAAGGGAGGACCTGCTTAGGATCTGCGGGTATCCTCTAGGCTGTTGGTGTTCAAAAGTGTTTTGTTATCAATTGACAGCAGCCAAGACCAAGAGAGACCAAATATCTAACGATAGGTAGGTTTGACAAAGACTTGTCAAGCTCACCTTCGTCCTACTCAAAAGATATTACCATAGTACAATAAAATACGTACTGAGATACGGACACTTTAAGTTAGCATCCAAGGATGAATGCCAAGCGAGGGCAGTGATTTAATAAGGGACTGACTGGACCCTGTCAGCTGTCGCGGTATGGATACGGCGCATTCATTCCTTCACGTGTCAGTTGGCTGGCCGCCGCAATTTCCATCCAATGTCCCATTCTCTACTGGACAGAGCCGACAACCCTCAGCCACAGACTGGACGGTACTGTCATTAGTTGTGCTGGTCTGGTCGAGGGTAGTGCAATCGCCCTTCGCCAACATAATCTACCCTCGAAAGACCTCGCTTCTCTTTGCTTTCTTCCAATGCCGAGGGAAAGTATTCTCGTGACCTGAAGCACCTTTACTCAGGTTCAGCCGCTCTCAAGACCTGTTTACAGTAGCTAGAGTCTGACTTCTATGAGGCTTGATCCTTGTTTGAGTCTAGATACAACGCCGACTTTTCTTGAGGCCAAATCCCAACAACACATCACATCGACGCCTTGAATCTCAATCAGTCTTTCCCCCAGCTCGGGTCTGAAATGTGAAGTATCGGCTTGTCCATCACTCTTCTAAAACCTCGACTTCGTGTCGCTCATCACCAATACTCTCTACACAATGGCGGGTCCCCTACGTCGAGGCCGCCTCTGGATTGGTGTCATCTTCATCTGGATCTTTTGCTTCTGGTATTGGTCAAATTCGGACTCTACTTTCACACTATTTGGCAAGAATGATCCTCTCGCTGGAAAGGGCGCCAGTGCTTGGACGCGAAGATTACCC
Source organism: Fusarium aywerte (assembly GCA_013186375.1). Lineage (NCBI taxonomy): Eukaryota > Fungi > Ascomycota > Sordariomycetes > Hypocreales > Nectriaceae > Fusarium > Fusarium aywerte. The sequence continues at coordinate 62,978 of JABCQV010000099.1, read as the reverse complement.
AAATATCCAATTCCTCAAGAAAAACTCGCCGTGTTGCCCAAGATCAAAGGAGATGTTAAGATCCCCAAGATTCAAGCCAATGCGCCGGTTGAGAGCGCTGCAGCAAAGGAATCGCGATTGGCACGTCTTGCCGCTGTCAAGAAGAGTTTCGAACACAGCTGGAGTGGGTATTCCAATTACGCATGGTTGCATGATGAAGTGACCCCGTTGACCGGCAAGTCCAAGGACCCTTTTGGTGGTTGGGCTGCGACACTGGTCGACGCTCTTGATACACTCTGGATCATGGACATGAAGGAAGAGTTCACCAAGGCTGTCGCGGCTGCGGATGGCATTGACTTCACCAGAAGCCCTATGACTACTATCAACATTTTTGAGACCACTATCCGCTATCTGGGTGGTTTCTTGTCGGCATATGAACTGAGCGGGAGGGCTCACCCTATTCTGCTCAAAAAGGCCATTGAGCTTGGAGATCTCCTCATGGTGGCCTTTGATACACCCAACCATATACCAGTCACTCGACTGGAGTGGAAGAAGTAAGTCTTGACGAGCCGATAGACATTGTATACTTGCTTACACATTTTTAGAGCTGCTTATGGCCAGCCCCAGTCTGCCTCGAGAGAGACCCTTGTCTCTGAGTTAGGTTCTATGAGTCTAGAGCTCACCAAACTATCTCAAATTACTCGCAACATGAAGTACTATGACGCTGTCAAGAGGCTCGGAGATCAGTTCGAGTCTACGCAGCTCAACACTCGTCTTCCCGGTATGTGGCCGATAGTTGTTGACGCCTACACACCAGCATTCCATGCTGGCTCAGAATTCACCCTCGGTGGTATGTCCGATTCACTGTACGAATACCTTCCCAAATGGTATCTTCTTCTCGGTGGTCAATTAGAGCAGCCCCGCCGACTGTACGAGAATTTTATTCCTGTCGCTATCAAGCACCTTTTCAAGAGAGCACTGACGCCTTCGGATAAACCCATCATTATTTCTGGCGATTATCAGGTAACAGACTTACCAGGAGAACAACCTAAGTATACCTCTGTAGCGCGAGGTCAGCACCTGACCTGCTTCGCTGGTGGTATGATGGCAATGGCTAGCAAGATATTCAACCGCCCAGCTGACCTGGAAATTGCCTCTCAACTGACGGACGGTTGCATCTGGTCTTATCAAGCCACCCAGACTGGCCTTGGACCTGAGGTTTTCAGTTTTATCTCGTGTGGCAGTGTCGATACCAAGGAGACAGGCGATTGCACCTGGAGCGAGGACCGTTGGCTCAAGGCTATCGAGGAACAACATGCCCCTGATTTTAAGGTTCCGCCGATGAAGGGCCCTGAATGGAAGGCGCCTACCGTCCAGGATGTCGTCAAGAAGCATAATCTTCCCAAAGGCATGATTGATGTGGGCGACCCCCGATACATCCTACGACCAGAGGCTATCGAGTCCATTTTCATCATGTACCGTACCACTGGCGACGTGCAGTGGATGGAGAAGGCATGGACGATGTTTGAAACAATTGAGAAAGTGACCAGAACCGAGATCGCAGCTTCGGCAATCGACGACGTTACGAAAGCGGAGCCTACCAAGATGGACAGCATGGAGAGTTTCTGGTTGGCCGAGACGCTCAAGTATTTCTATCTTATCTTCAGCGAGTTCGATGTGATCAGTCTGGATCATTGGGTCCTGAACACTGAGGCGCATCCTCTGAGGCGTCCCGATGTTGAATAAGGGTTGTGGAGAGCAGGCTACCTATGAAGGGAGTGCGAGTTTCAGTGTTGTACGTGCGACTCTATGTGTATTCTTGAACTCAATAATTTACGCGTGCACGAATAAATAATTATTATGCTTACAATACTGCATCTTTCATAAAGATTCCTAATTTTTGCTACCAATTTTTCTTAAAAAGGTCTTCACATCACCACTCAGGTAGAAATGTATTACAGGGTACATGATAGAAGGTATGGTTGATGAAAGCTTAACAATGCCCTGATGACTAACAGCACTCCAAGTACGTACCGCCAAGGAGTTCCAATTCGGCGGGCGTGGAGTCTGTGCCCCACGTCTGAAAGGTGTCCGCCGCAACGCAAGCAGCACAGCACTACAGATACAGACAGCACACCGTCACTGAGACTGATCTGTGACGGCGCAACTTAGCTTCTCTTTATACAGCTGCCTTGAACAGGCTCCGATCAAACTCCCTAATCTACCTCGGCCTTGAGCTGCATATAAAGCGACCCCATTGCCTAGCTCATTGCTCCTGTGTTAGAGCTGATTGAGCTTCAACGAACCCTCCACGCCTCCCTCATAACCCCTGGATAAGCATCGACAAGACGGCCCAACCGCTGGGTCTGTCCTCCCAAGATGAGTTCCCGTACGTCGCCGATGAGCTCTCTCCCGTGATATGGTACTTCAGAGGCTTATATTTACATTTCTTTTGGATAGTCAAGCAATTTATTCGAAACGTGCGTGCAGCCAAGACGATTGCCGACGAACGTGCTGTCATTCAGAAGGAGAGCGCTGCAATTCGCGCCAGCTTTCGAGAGGAGAGCCACGATCCTAACATCCGGTTGGTTTCCATAGTGTTGTTTGGGAAATGGGTGTACTGATGCCGTGGCAGTCGCAATAATGTCGCCAAGCTACTTTACCTCTTCACACTCGGAGAGCGAACCCATTTTGGTCAGATCGAATGCTTGAAGCTTCTGGCCTCCCCTCGATTCGCCGACAAACGTCTAGGACACCTGGCTACAAGTTTATTATTGGATGAAAACCAAGAAGTCCTAACGCTGGTAACCAACTCGCTCAAGAAGTAAGCATCTTCTGTCGTCCTCCGGAATAGCTGGGTGCTTACACAAGTCTAGTGATCTGGGACACTCCAATCAATATGTTGTCGGTCTTGCGCTCTGCACACTAGGAAACATCGCCTCGATTGAGATGTCGCGAGATCTCTTCCCCGAAATCGAAACCCTTGTTGCTACGGCCAACCCCTATATTCGAAGAAAGGCTGCTCTCTGCGCCATGCGCATATGTCGTAAGGTTCCAGATTTGCAAGAACACTTCATCGAAAAGGCAACACAGCTTCTGTCGGACAGAAACCACGGCGTTTTACTTTGCGGTCTCACCTTGGTGACAAGCCTTTGCGAGGCGGACGAAGAGGAGGGAGGGGAGGAAGGAATTGTCGAAAAGTTCAGGTCGTTCGTTCCGGGACTTGTCAGGACTTTGAAAGGGCTCGCAACTTCAGGCTACGCACCCGAACACGATGTTACCGGCATTACCGACCCCTTTCTGCAGGTTAAGATTCTACACTTGCTGAGAGTTTTGGCTGTGGGCGATGCCGAGACCAGTGAGCAGATCAACGATATCCTGGCACAAGTGGCCACCAACACCGAATCATCCAAGAATGTTGGTAACTCAATTCTATACGAAGCCGTGCGCACGATTCTTGACATTGAGGCCGATTCTGGCTTGAGAGTTCTCGGTGTCAATATCCTGGGCAAGTTCCTCACCAACCGTGACAACAATATTCGATATGTGGCTCTCAACACCTTGATCAAGGTTGTCGCTATTGAGCCCAATGCTGTCCAGAGACATCGAAACACTATCTTGGAATGTTTGCGAGACCCCGATATCAGTATCCGACGCCGAGCTCTCGACCTGAGCTTTACACTGATCAACGAAACCAACGTTCGAGTTTTGATTCGTGAGCTTTTGGCCTTCTTGGAGGTTGCCGACAACGAGTTTAAGCCAACAATGACCAGCCAGATTGGTATTGCTGCTGACAAGTTTGCGCCCAACAAACGATGGCACTTTGATACAATGCTTCGCGTTTTGTCGCTGGCGGGCAACTACGTTAAGGAGCAAATTCTTTCGTCATTTGTTCGACTGGTCGCTACTACTCCCGAACTGCAGACTTATGCCGTGCAAAAACTATACATTAACCTAAAGAAAGATATTACTCAGGAGAGTCTCACACAAGCAGGCGCCTGGTGTATTGGTGAATACGCCGATGCTCTTCTCAAGGGCGGACAGTACGAGGAGGAGGAGCTCGTACAGGAAGTTAAGGAGCAAGAGGTTGTTGACCTTTTCTCCCTTATTCTCAACAGTGCATATGCCACCCAGGTTTCTACCGAGTACATTGTGACGGCGCTGATGAAGTTGACAACACGCTTTTCTGACCCGGCTCAAATCGAGAAGATTCGACGTCTCCTACAGTACCACCAGACTAGTCTTGATATCGAGATTCAGCAGCGAGTGGTCGAATACGGCAACCTCTTCAGCTTCGACCAGGTTCGACGTGGTGTGCTTGAGAAGATGCCCATCCCTCAAATCAAGGAAGAGTCCCGTGTGCTTGGGCCTGCGCCTACTAAAAAGAAGGCCTCCAACAGGAAGTCAAGAGTCATCAAGCCAACAGAACAAGACCTTCTTGACATCATGGACGCCCCTGCTGCCACACCAACGGCTCCCTCGACAACCAACACTGACCTTCTCGCTGATATCTTGGGCGGTACCTCTTCTCCGCCGCCGTCCGCGACTTCTCCGCCTCCTCAATCCAACATGTCAAACATTATGGATTTGTTTGGATCTGCTCCTGGCTCTTCTACAGCATCTCCCGCTCCTCCTTCATCAAACATCGACCTTATGTCACCCGTCTCATCAGCACCTCGACCTCAAGTGCCACAAGCACCTACTGGCATCCCCTGCTACAATTCCAATGATCTTAATGTGACGTTTCAGATCCAGCGCAACGCCGAGGGTATGATCCAAGCCACTGCCAAGTTTATCAACATGTCTGGCTCCGCAAACTTGTCCAATGTGTCTTTGCAAGCTGCCGTTCCTAAGTCTCAGAAGCTGCAGCTCCTGAGCATTTCTTCATCGGACCTCGGACCTGGAGCTGAAGCTACCCAGATGATGCGAGTCTCCGGCTGCAAGGGGGTAAGTAATCATGTTATTCTCTGCGTATTATATCTGTATTAACAACTGCTATAGCCTCTGCGTCTGCGACTCAGAATTGGATACACACACCCAACTGCTGGACAGGTTATGGATCAAGTAAACTGGACAGAGTCCTAGATGTGCTTGTTTGAAAAATGAATGAGACAGATAGGGCAGATTGTGCCTTACAGATGGTAATATAACTCGCGATTGTGGACTATAGGAGCTGGACTTGGAGAAGATAGAATCCCAAAACTGATGTTAACGCATTGTTCCTTGTGGCAGAAAGAAAGTCTTCCGATATCATACTTTTTCAAATGTGCAATATCATACACAGACGCGATGTTGTGGTAGGGATAATAACTGTTTTCGCAATGCTTGCCTGACTCAGCTTGATGATGCCTCGAGTCCATACACGACTTGCTAACCCCACTATAACAAGCTGCTATTACAACTTCGCGTTCTAGAGAGATATATACTCGGTAACTATTTTATTCAACAAGCTGCCAGCGTTCCTATGTCTACGAAACTCAGGCCACTAAGAAATTGTGCCCCCTTTTCGGGCCAGAGACCAGGACTTGTCGTCAAGCCAGCGATCTTGTACACCAGAGTGATGTCAACCCAGCGAACTGGCCATCTGGAGAGAACGGCTGAACAACCACGAAATAAGGTCTGTCTCTTTTCATCTTTGTATCGGAGTCATACTGACCTTGTTTTTCTTAGAGCCTTCTAGGTGTAAGGTTAAGTCGCATAGATCAGGTCAATGAGCGAATTCGGCTGTTTCGTCTGCAGCTTGAATCAGGGCCCGTCAAGGTGTGTAGCCCATCTTTACTATCACAGTCGTCCCAATACTTACAGCAAACATAGTACTAACACATCTGTATAGTTCTCAGCTGGTCAATGGCTAGATACATATGTCCCCAATAACCCCAAACCAGGTGGCTTTACCATTACTTCTTCGCCAAAATCCGCCATGGAACCTGATATTCCCTACTTCGAATTAGCAGTTCAGGAATCTCCAGGTAATCCTCCTGCGGCATGGCTCTGGCAGCCACCGTCTGAGATTCTGGGATCCAACCTGCAGGTACGCGTGGGGGGCAGTTTTGTCTTCCCTCCAGCTGATATACCTCTCGACCAGATACGCCGCGTGGTGTTTGTGGCGGGAGGCGTGGGTATTAACCCTTTCGCCAGTATGATGGGATGCATAGCGGAAGAGGGTTATCAGCTTGATGTGAGGCTCTTGTACTCTAGTAAACTACCTACGCAGGGGTTGTCAGGTGTTCTTTTCCTCGAGAGGATCAAGTCGTGGTTTGAAGAGAAGAGACTCAGCGGCGATTTAAAGGTTTTCAATACTGGAGGATATAACAAGCGTGAGGATAAGAGTGGTTTCGATCTATTGAAAAGGAGATTCACTCTTCAAGATGTGAAGGAGGCCATTGGTGGACAGGAGGAAAAGTGCATTGTATATGTATGTGGACCAGCAGCGATGACGGATGAGATTGTGGATGGTCTGACAAGAGATGGCGGAATGGATAAGGACAGAGTCATGTTAGAGAAGTGGTGGTAGGGTCATGACGCAAACGGTTTAATCTATCATGTATGCTATTGTAGAAAGTTCGACTCATGTGTGGTTCAACTCAGGATATTCCTGGTTTTCCATAGTGCATGTTATTGTGCTGTGGTATCGTTGGAAAGCTATTTCTATTCACCCAACCTCGTTGCTACTAAACGGTTGGCCCATCCTGTGGGTTTCTGTAATATATACCATACTCGAGGTTAAACTCCAAATCAAGAGAAAAGATCCTCGGCTTTCTGGCGTTGCTTTGATCTTCCTCCTCCTCCAAACAGTTCCTTTCCAGCATTGTTTCCCCCCAGCTTAGTAGGGAAGAGCTCTCGCGCATTGGCTCCTGCAGCGCCCTTGATCGCAAACCCTTCTTCGTCACCTCGCTGGTTCGCCATTCCGCGAATGTTGAACGATTTGCCATCGCCTCGTGTGTTAGGCACAGATACAATCTTGGGGCGATCCTCGTCCTTGAGGCGGGCTGATCCTATTGCTCGCTCTAGGGTATCCAGATTTCCTCCGCCAAACTGCTTGATCGACTTCTTGGTAGGGAAAAGCTCCTTAGAATTGTTTCCACTTGATATCCGATCCCTAAGGTCACGAGCCCTCACTCTGTTGCCGGATGAGCTTGCGCGATCGCCCATCAAATCGTCGCCGTCGCCGTCGCCGTCGCGTCTAGGGGAGGCAGATCGATCGCGCTGTGTCCTGCGTCCAGAAAAGAGTTCCTTGCCCTGATTCTCGCGGGCGTATGAGCGTGGTCGTTCCTCTATATCCGAGTCACGTCTCCTTCGTGCGGGACGGGGCGCATCGTCGTACATGCTGGCTTCAAACGTCTCGACATCGTCATCTGAAGCGCGTCGTCGTCGGCCACCATCCCCACGGTACCCCCCATCGCGTTCCCTGTATCTAGACCGGTTGTCCTGGTTCTTGCGTCGTCGCTCCTCAGGGTCGTGCTCAGGGTGAAGGAGGTAGTAGCGACTCCGCAGGGCAGCACCTGCCTCTTTCCTGTCACTCAAAACAGCAAATCGCACCAGAAGAGAGATCTCTGGCTTTGCTTCGAAAGGCTTCGCAGGTAGTGTTTCTCCTATAGCTAGGGCTGTAGCATCTGCCACTGGAACAGAGCTCAGAGCAACAATGGCATCGCGTGCTGTAGGTTCGGATGGGAAGAGGAGGTTGGCAGAAGAATCATCGATCCATTCGACTCTGTCAACGTCGCCGAAGTGAGATTTTACGTAAGCCTTGATATCGGATGTATGTAAAGAGTCGACACCCTTGATGTGGATTTTGGTAGGAACGAGAGTTTTGGAATCGTCGGTTGCAGGCTCGTCTTCAGCCACCTCACCAGGCTCTTCAGGCTCGTCGGGCTGCTGAAACGGAGGTCAATTCGGGGTCGCAGTAGGACGGTCATGGTTTATGCCTTACGAGAATATCGTCGCGACTGAGGTCAGCAATGGGTACGTCCTGGACCGTATCGACGGCATCGTCCATTTCAATATCGAGATCCATGGTCGGTAAAGGGTCGGAGTTGTCGATAGTTGCTAGCAGGAAGTAAGTAGCCAAAATATTGATTGAAGTCTGAGACTATATCGAGCAGCGAAATAACAAGGCACAAGATGTGAAGTGCAAGGAGATTTGTGAAATGACGGGAGGAGAATGTTTGAAGGAAGAGTGGAAGTCGGTTTGCGGTTGACGCTCTCTAGCGCTGCATGAACTGACCGGAGCTTAGGTGGCCGGCTGCTCCGCCGCTAGGTCTACATGTCCTTTAAAGTGCCAAATGGGGGTGTTAAAAGACGAAAATTATGTACAATAGTTTATAAAAGGAGTGAGTACAGTTCTTTGAAGTAGACTTCAAGTTACAGTAGGTAAATTGGAAATTTAAACAATTATTCAGTCATAGCTGACGTCCGCTATCTTCTCAGTCCGTCCTATGGCATTGTAGTTACTAGTACTAAGTTATAGTAAGGTACTAGTTAGTAGAGAGCCAAGTACTTACTACCTAGGCTGCTCAACAGTGATTCAGCGGAACCTACCTGTAGATGCACTAGAACCATAATCTTAGCGCAGTTTCCAAAAAGGGCAAGATATAACTTCTTAGGGTCCGGGATACGAGACGACCTCCAAGAATATCTAGGCCACCTTAGTAGTAAGGTACCCTGAATCATTTGGTTCGACACCTTTATTCATCGTTTTCTAGTCGATGGTTTGAATGGTTTCGGTCTTTTCATTTACAACTGTAGGAGCGATTAAGCCCCTGAGTTGGTTGCCAGCCAAATATCTTAACCATACCGGATAAGTCCATCCCATCATGGTACAGCAAGACATGAAATCGCGTTTGGCATGTCGCATTCATACATTTAATAGAGATCTTTGACCAGCTTTATGTTCAAGCAAAACGCTTCCTGTATAGAATAATCTATCAGCAATCTGTGGTACCTAACGATATCCACCGCAAAGAGCAGTGGCTGTGTCCGCCATTGGTACACCAACACCTTGCAACGAATGCGCCATGTACTTGCTGATGTACAGTGGTTTTTGTCGTACAAGAACACGAGGTAAGGGACCTGCTTATCTTTGTGTCCAATTGAGTGTAATACGAAGCTCAAGACAATGCATTCATTTATTATCACATGCAAGCCAATCGAATGTATTATATGCAAAACCCAATCTTTCTTATCAGCGCCTGCATCACAAGAGGATACGTTTGCCTGCAGTGTAGTTAGGTCTTCACCGCAAGATTATTATTACCATAGTCACAGAGCTGTTAGGTTGTGTTTTCTGTGTACCTATGTATGCAATATGCAGTATACGTAAAATGATTCTTTCTCTATCTTCTAACCGTAACTCTCTATTTCAAAACAGACCAAAAATAGCAGGCGCCTTCTTTTCAAAGAATGGGCCCATGCTGTGCCCAAGGAGGTATCAATAGTTTTCCAAGCGAATAAATCAACGCCCCAATTTATGCCCAAAAAGAAGTCGCTTTCATCAAGTTTTGTCCATATGCTCCCGATAAAGCAAAAGACGTAAAATGTTCAAGTCCCTGGTGCCCGTAGGCCTCAGCATTCGTCTCTCCTTATTCTATCGTGCAGTTTCTACTCCGCGTCGAATCTCCAATGGCGAACTTTTGCATGTCCGTGACATCTTGACCATGGGTAAGTCAGTATCGTCGAGTGACGAGCACGAGATATCAGACATCCTACGCTTGAGACCTGTCAAGGCCCCAACGATGATGCCAGCAGGCGGTGATTCGTCGCCTTCGTCCCCCTGGTAATCTCTCAAGGGGTCTTGTTCATCCTTTTTGTCGAGCATACTATCATGCACCCAGGCCGACTCCAGCCCGGGAAGAAAGACAGGTGACCGCCTAAGAAAATTCCATGATAGGGAATCGTGTTCCATTGCGATATACAAAGAGTCAATCTTGCCTCCAACGTCTAACACGGCGCAGTGCTGTTTGAGAAAAGCCCTATCGCATTGGCCTTGGAGAAGCCTGGACTCCAACGGTCGCAGCATAGGCAAGCCTTGCAGACGTTCAGCATCGCAAAGTTTTGCTTGTAGTGGCACCCAGCGTCTTCCTTTGAGAAGGGGCTCAAACGCATGCGATACAGCATTCGTGAACGACTGGGCATCGTCGCCCTCGACTGCCAACATACGATGGAGCCCACGAGAGAGACACCTTTTATATGAAGTTGTATCCTTTTCGAAGGGAAATGGGGTGTCCTTGGAGGGCATTAGAGATACGTGTACTGTCCATGACTTTGAAACTTCAACGGCTGCGGATTGTGTAGCTGACGTGACATGTGAGGAGTCCAACGGCTTCTGGGAGGTCGTAATAGTCGCGGGCGAGATGTGCAGTATGCTGAAAGGCGTACCAGCCGGGCCAGACTCTTGAGGTGGCGATAGTAGAAGTTCATTACTTTCCAGCTTTTCAATGCGCTCCTCCAAAACTTCGTCGCTATCCAGCAGCTCCAGTTGGCGATTTCGCAGGTCTTCCACTTCTCTCGTGGTCATTGCCATTTGTTCGGTTTGGGATTTCAAGACCTGCTCCATGTTTTCCATCTGTTGTTGTAATTGTGCAACGAGTGCCCATGCAGCAGACGCATTGCGATATGAGCTCTTGAGTTCGATGTCGGCTTCTTCTTTGTTCTTTTCCACTGACTCCTCCAGTGCGCTGATGCGGTTGGTAATTTGGGAAATACGACCACGGTCATCTCGATGTAGCCTTTCCCCCAGAGATTTAATTTGCTGCTTGACTATGTCGATCTCGGATTTATTCGTGTTGGGTGTTGGTGCATCGGCCATGGTGATATGATAGCATGATAAATGGCCACAGTTACAGGTAGCGCCAGGTAATGATTTATTGTGGTCAAACCCCATACAGCCGCACCGCTGACCCTTGAGCTCAGGTATCATGAGAATGTAGCGACATTGTCCCTTTGGAAGCTGAGACTCGTCGGTCTGCGGCGTCGATGCCGGTGGGGGTGAACGAGAGGGAGAGGGTGAGGGTGACATTAAGTTTTGTCAAACCAAGGTATTGAAGAGAGAGATCGGAGTTGAGATGAGTCGTCCATGGAAAGGTCGGTGACGGTGGGAGTCCAATATGAGATAGGTAATGGAGCGGGAACACGGAAGCAAATAAACAAGTAGGGAAAAAAGGCGGGCGGCTCTAATCATAAAGTAAAGCAGGGCGATCGTTGTCGAGATTTGAGCCCCAGGGATACTAAGTTGTGTGATCCGGGGCCAATTGTGTTGTGCTAGAAGAGTACTTTCACGTACCCGGTCCATAGGGTGATAGATACGACGAAAGCATCAGTATATAATAACCGGTTAAGTACCCAATCCGTACAGTATTCTGCTAATGAGGTACCTGAGTATTGTCCAGGATCCGCATTCGCGACGTTATCACCCGCTCTTGCTCTCGCCATCAACATCAATCCAATCCACGAATCTTAGACCGGCTGCGCCCGCAGGCCGGCTGATGGCATCACAACTCCCACGTTGAGACCCGCAGGTGGTCCTGGCACCACAGAGCGAAGCCGACGGTCAGAGAGTGGGGGACAGAAGGGCATGGAGAACCCGGTATGTACTGAATGTATAATATCCCATACATCTACAGCCAACAGTGGCTACTAATCTAGGTACCTAGGTACGGTCAGTAACACCGAAAGGATAAAAGCAAACAAGCCTGCGGGTGCCAGGAAAGAGCGCGGTGAGAAGGTAGGTGTATGTATGTATGTAATTAGTTTTCGAGGAGTTCAGGGAATGGATGCAGAAGAGTCACTGCTCTTTCAAACGATCCTGGCTTCCTGGCGCCAGGCGCGGTGCGCATGCTCCGTAGTATGATACCGGTTTATGGTGATTCTGATTCTTTCCTCTTCTCCTTGGGCTCTTATGCCTGGATATCCCACACCCGACTCTGACTGATAACTCAGTCTTCTTAACTCCCAACTAACACTGACGTGCCGCCCTTCCTTGCGTCCTATTGGCCCCTGATCTTCTGGTTCCTGAAGCCGCCTCGAATCTCAAACCTTGAAGGACTTGACTATCAAGGTAATCATTAGGAAAGTTGGGGGCAGCCATGCGATCTGTAACGGGCGCAAAAGGTACTGCAGCTTAGATATCAACCGGGCAGGGTTTCTGAGCCATGCTTGTGATCCGTGGCCGGAATCGCACTGATGATTGACTGATTGAGGGAAGCATGGAGCATGGGTAAATGAAGGGACAAGACAATAACCGGGGTCTTGCACTGATTAGCAGACGGTCTCTGGATGGTCCACCCCCACACCCTTCGGGGTGCCAAGCCTGCCACAGGTTTGATTGACGAAAAATCGACTTTTATGGCTCCTCCCGCACCCGCACCCGTTTACGCTGGGCTGGGCTCCATGATCTCTCCGGTTCTAGCGGGCCCTGTTCCGTAGCGTCGCGGGACCTGAGGGACGGGAGGGCAAACCAGTCGTCATTCGTCTATCACCTGTCAGAAACCACTCTTGAGGGTATGTATGGCGTTGTATCTGTATCTGTATCTGTACGTAGCAGATGGACTAGGCTGTTGGGAATAGAAGCCCCCAAAAATGGCGGTCGAAAGGTATGCCTTCTAAGACCTGTCTCATTTCCCAAGATCGACTCTGCTGTTGTTCCAGATATGTATGCAGCACACGCCTTATCTGTGTCATGCTGGTGGCCGCAATAGGCATCGCATCCAGCAACATGTCTGTTCGTGCGCTGTGACTGATAAGCAGGTTCTGTGCCAAATATTACGATGTTAGGTCCTGCGCATGGAGGTTTTACTGCGCAATGTTTGATTTTGACTTAATCCGATATGGATTCTCAGAACCGAAAGAAATAATCAGATCTCGGCGATAGCCCATACAACTGCTCAAACCCCCCATCTTTGTGAGAATTGGTATGGACCATTGCGACCATCAAGGTGGGTAACAGTCGTGAGTTAAGCGCTTGACCATCTGAATATGCAAACAACTTTCTACGCCCACGTGCGTGCTGTTTTTTTTTTTTTTTTTTTAGGCAGGTACCTGTTAAGTGAACTGCAATCTGACAACAATTTTGGTCCCGCTTGAGCTGCACCTTCCATTGCACCGCAATATTGAAAGGCTCCGTATTTTAAGTTCCAACACGCTATGGGCAATTTCGGAACTGCAGTCAATTCGCTGCTGGACACTTATACCAAGTGTTTGTCCCTCTTAAAAGGCATTCGCAACCACGATGATGGGACCTTGAGCGATGCTCACTCAACATTGAGCACTTCACTTCGATCTGACAGAGCCCGAGTCCGTAAAGTATATACTTCGCGACTTTCCAAAGATGGCTCCCGTTTTGAAAAAGGCGATGGTAAGTTTTGACATATTCCATGCTTGTATTGGAAATGAGAATTACATGGGCTTGAAATCTGAAGCGTGCCCTAGCTCCTGCGCGATCAGCTCTCAAACGCATTATTAAGAAGCTCACCACTACGCTGGCCAATATCACTTGCTCATCTCATGAAGGAAAGCGGCAGCAAGTCCAATACGAGTCTCTTCTAGCCCTTTCAAATGGCTCAAGCCTAGAGGCGATTCGCACCATGAATGACTTGTCAAGCAGAGTAGAATCAAGAAGTACTCTTTCACACGGTAGCATTGTGAGTAGGGGACGACAGAGATCACATCGAAACGATAAGAAATCTGGGAATAAACCCAATAGACTTTCAGAAAGGCGGTACAAGAGCGATACAACGGAGCGCAAGAAACATACGCAACACCGAAGACAGTCATCCGTGGATCGTTATCGCCAGCGAGGTTCAACAAGTCGATACTCGCAGGAGAAGTTAACTTCTCGCAATCGAGTCTCAATAGCAACTATGTCGTCGGATTCCACCAAGCTAGGAGAGATCAGGCGGCGACTATCAAAGCAAAGGCCAGTCGAAGAGTATGAGAATTTGGCTGCATATCCGCTGTACTCGTACCATGACGAAGTGGCACAGTCTCGGAAGAAGTGGTGGAATCCTTTCAGGCGCTCATAGGCGACGAATGCTAAGTTGTAGCTATTTGCTACTAAAGATCCAGTGTACAATAATTGCCAGAACATTTGTATAATAGACGAACACGGGATGGATGTTTTACATGGTTGAGTTCTAAATGCGCAGCTTTCGAGCACAGGTCTAGACAGGTACTGGTAGATCGCCAAGTTGATCGCAGTATTTCTTACGATAGAAACAGAGGCTATTCAAACGAACAAGTGAATAAGTTAGGATTCTGTATTCCTCGATGTGCAGTAGATATCTTATCTGGTCATGCTCTCCAAATTAGTCGAGGTTGAAACTCTCCTACGAGTTAGCCAAGACCTTGACTCTTGATTGCCTACGAGACAAAATCACTCTCAGCAGTAAAGTGAATACGTAGAATCTTATATTCTTTATTTGGGAGTAAGTTATCCCCAGCTTCTTCAAAGTGGGTCACGTTCTTTGAGCCACAGAACAGCTTCGAATTGGATGAATTACTGTGCCCCGCTGTCCAAAAATGCCCCGCCAGCATCACCACGACCGAACAAGACACACGACAGGTCATCACATCTCTTAACTCTCGACGGCGACGAAAGAAAGCGACGACCAGCATCGATAATCTGGGCTCGTCCCGACCCTTCCCTAGACCCGGTCTGACAGGGCATGCATTTACTTTCATAACATAATACCTCCATCATGCCTCAAGATCCTGCCGCCGCTCTCAGCGCCTTGTTGCGCCAGTCCTCTATCGAAGATCATGACGAGGTCCTCAAGGCCGCCAACGCTGCAATCAAAGCAAACAAGAACGAAGTTGACAGCCAACATACTCGGATCGTCGCCCTGTTGAAACTTGATCGCTTTGAAGATGCTCTGCGCGCCATCGCCGACGCCTCCCCCACTCTTCTCTCACGAATTGCCCTCGAACATGCGTATGCGCTTTATAAGACGGGAAAGCTTGACGAGGCCACTTCCGTTCTTCAATCTGCAGGCTTAAATAATAATAGAAGTTTGCAGCACGTTGCCGCCCAGGTTGCGTACCGCGCCGAACGTTTTGACGAGGCCTGCAACATCTACAATCGCCTCCTCGATACCGACCCCGCTGAGGAGGAGAACGATATTAGCATCAATCTTCGAGCCGCTCTTGCCCAGTCTAGTTGGCTAGGATATTCTGTCACTGACAAGGTTGTGGTCCAAGACTCTGACGGGTTCGAATTGTGCTATAACGCTGCCTGCGCGCACATCGCTAACGGATCCCTCGAAACTGCTGCCGACCTGCTGCAGCGGGCTAGCAGACTGTGCGATGCCTCTGACGATCTCACAGACGAGGATAAGCAAGCCGAGATGCGGCCTATTCTCGCACAACAGGCTTATGTTTTTGCCAAGCTGGGCAAGCTGAAGGAGGCTCTTGACCTCTACAACTCATTATCCAGCACAAAGTATGTTCTGTGACTATAATTTCATGAGCGCAAAACTAACCTCTGCAAAACAGAGAAGAAGACCCCGACCTGGCACTCATCCTTGGAAACAACTTGGTAGCTTTGGAGCCCAAGTCTGAGAACCCCTATCTGGTTGAGCGAAGGTTTTCTAACCTGACAGCTAAGCTAAAAGACGCAAAGCTCTTTCAGCATCAATCTGATATCCTGCGACGAAACAGGCTGACCGTCGACCTTCAAGTATTGAAAGGCGATGGAGTCAAGCGCCGTACGGATGCCCTTCTTGCTGAAGCACAGCACCCCACGACCTCCGCCGACACCAGCATTCTATCCGTTCTCAACGCTGCCGCGAGATCGCAAGGGGCTACAGGGAAACAGCTTTTGAAGAACGTTCAGGGACTGGCTCAGAAAAGACCACACGACGTTGGTCTTGCCTTGACCATCGTGCAAATACAGCTTAATGATGGACACATCGGTTCAGCGTTATCGTTTCTCGAGTCTTTCCTCCAGCGACTCGATCAGGCCGGTACCGAAGAATCTTCGAACGCTCGGTTTAGCCCCGGTCTAGTTGCATTGACTGTGACTCTTCTACGGGTGCAAGGACGAGAATCATCAGCAAAGGCCGAGCTCGTTAAGGCTGCGACGTATTGGCAATCCCGACAAGCCAGCCCGGCCAGCTCTCTTCTAGAAGAGGCTGGTATCGAGCTAATGAAGTCGTCCAATGCTAAAGATTTGCAACTCGCTGGCAGTTCGTTCCAGAAGCTACTCGAAGAGCAGAAAAGTTCAGATATTGCCACGGCTGGCCTAGTTGCAGCGCTTGCCACTTCAGACCCTTCTCGCGTTGAGAAACACCTTCAGAACCTCCCTCCTGTCGATTCTCTTATCGAAGGTATCGATGTTGCATCACTCCTTAGCGCAGGCGTAGCCGTTCCCACCAGCAAAACTGGATCCTCATCCCTCAAGCGGGCAGCACCCTCCGGAACTGACGAAAAGACGCGCAAGCGAAGTAGAAAGATTCGTCTTCCCAAGAACTACGTCGAAGGCACCAAGCCTGACCCTGAGCGCTGGCTGCCATTGCGCGACCGAAGTTCGTACCGTCCAAAGGGCAAAAAGGGCAAGAAGAAGGCTGGAGAATCCACTCAAGGTGGTATGGTGAAGGAAGAGGAGACACTGGATCTTGTGGGTGGAGGAGGCGTCAAGGTAGAGAAGGCACCACCACCATCCAAGAAGAAGAAGAAGGGCAAGAAATAGATAGTAGGGTGATAGCCCACTGTATGCATATTCATATCAAAATCCATCCTGTTTCAGTCTTAATACCCCTAGAGGCACATTGTAAGAGTGTTCATACATGAGCATACAGATTCCTAGAACAATCACCAATTTCGGCAGACCTTGCCCAGGTTTCATATTTATTCATATTGAATTATTTAGTCGCAGAAGATTATGTGACAGGGAAAACAAAACACTGATATAAAATTCTAACGCTTACTTTTGATGCCCCGCCAAGCCTGAAACAAGAAAACACACAAAAGAACAAAGGCTCGGGGCCAATATGAGGATATCTAAATACACATGCCCTTGTGCTTGGCACATCACATGAGCCATCAACACCAGTCTCCCATTTCTGCTTCAGTTCGTAGTTAAAACGAAGGCATCAGGTATGTTCGTCTCAGCAAAGCCTATTTGCAATACAAAGTGATAAATAAGAAACCGCTATATATAGAGAACACGCCGCCTGACAGCCTTCTATCTTTTTCCGGGATCAGGCGTTAACAGGCTGCACAGGGCGGTTTGAAAGCTGCTCCCTATCGTGTAGCGACTCAGCATCTGAGTCTCGACTCTCAAACTCTTCTTTTTTGTTGCTTCGACCTCTTTTGACACCGGCATCATCGATCTCCTCATCGGTCTCTGTCTCCATGGGAGGCAGAGGACTTCGGCGTCCATCCGAGAAGCTGACTGCAACCTCACTCTCCGTGTCAGAAGGTATCGTTAGCCTGCCGACAGCGGACGTGCTTCTAGTTGCCTGCGCGGTCGAGTATTTTCTATGTAGCTCACGAAAGCTTCGGGCGGTAGCAGTGCTTGCGCTCGCGATAGATTCTCTACGCTCACTCGTTTCCGCTTCAAGAGGCACACCAACAGCAGAATAGAAATCATCATCCTCGGGAGCGCTCGGCATTGGTGACAAAGGAAAATCATGCTGCTGCGAAGACTTTCGGGCACGAATCTTTTCGTCATGGGACATGTTTTGCAACCCATCACCAAAGTTGATGACTGATGCCTTCTTTCCATGAACCACAAAACTTCCTGTGCCTCTCGAAAGCTGGTGATCTTGTGCCGATTCCTCTCCTGACCCGGCAGCTTCCTTACCTTTACGGCTACCACGATGATGTGAGAGATGTCCAGCGCCCTCCCTGAGAGTTCGTTGGAGACTGCGGCGGATCTTGCTTCTGTCGAGCTTGTCTACGGATGTGCCAGACTCGTTAGCAACATCCGCACCGGTCGAGACAGTTGCTTTGTCCGTGGGATCTCGGCTGGACCGTTGTTCAAGCAGACCTGCCTGCTCTAGAAAGTCTTGTTCCTCGGCATCAGGATCCTGACGACTGTCATCCTCAGTGCGTTGTGGCGACTTGCGATTTTCATCTTGTGAGGTAGGCTTTGTCAACGGAGTTGCAGGGAGTGGTGAGATAGGAGACTGTGCTATGCTTGATATGGAACCATGACTTGTACTAGCAGCATCCGGTCTAACGAAAGAAAGATCGCGTGAGCTGTGTCGGCGCTTTGTTGCGCTCTGGGGAGGGGTGGTGAAAACTTGGTCTAACGGCGAATCTACATCGTCGGTGTTTTCAGCGGGGTTGGGTAAGTGAACAATCTGAGGCTCTGTAGGTGTTCTCGGATCACCGTCGTTTCCAGAGTGATGAGTTGATCTTGACCCTCTGCGACCAATGTTGGCGCGTGGAGTTGGTGACCCGGTTCTCTGTGAAAGTCGATTGGATTGCTGTTTCGTAGGAGTGAGTGTCAAAGATGGGTATTCTTCCTCAAGGTCTTGTATCAAGATGTCGCGATGGCACTTTGATTTCCACATCTCTTGACGAGTCCACTTGAGCTGTGCTGACATTCGTGCAGCGGCAGATAGGAGCTGCTCCCTCGTTCGGGGCTGAATTGGCGCAAGAATCTGGAGATGGCGCGCGTTTCTCAGCTGGTCCTCTAGTTGCTTTTGAATCTCTTGGACATTCTCCTCAGCCTCTGCAATTTTCTGTTTCATAACGTCCCGTCGAGCAGCCGAGATGTCTTCGGCCATCTTGTGGTCTATGCGACTTCGAGCGACAGATACAGGGCCTGTTGGTGTCTGTATAAGTGTGGCGGCATCGGCGCTCTCAAGTCTTCGAAGACCACGCCGGCTTTGCCCGTCATAATTGCCGCCAACAACCCCGCGCATCTTAACACCTGTTGTTCGGAAGGCGGCAGCATAGTTAAGTTTGGCGAGCCAGTCATTCATCTCCTCCTCATTGTCTGCCAGGAGCACTTCTTCTAGGCCACCCTGTCGTACGTATACGAAAGCATGTTTGTGCTTTTTGTAGGCCGCATCATGAAGAGCAACAGCAGCATAAGTAGACATAAGACCATCTGGTTTGAATTCTTGAAGTGGGGGGTTAAAAATCAATGGTATCCCATCATGTCCTGCTTTGATGTGGTTATCGTACTGGTGCATTAGTGACTTAACCCAGCCCGTGTTCCGGAAGAAGTAAAGCTGTGCCCCTGTAAGAATTGCTCCCCATTCCTGCCAAGGAGAACGGGCCTTGCGTTTCTTTGCATCCTTTCGCCAAAGCAAGCCGACCTTTGTAACTTTGATGTCGACTATTCCGGGGTGCGCTTCAGCAGGGTTGCTAGCTGTTTGTTCTGTCATGAAAGCATCTGGCCGAGATCGAGCTGATACAATCTGCAGGACGCCAGTCTTGAAAAAGGTCTTTTGAAGATCCTTCAGGTTCAAGCTAGTCGCGGAGCCTAGGTAGTTGTAGTGGTCATCCAACTCCATTGTGTCTTTCAAGTTGGGCCTCAAAGCGTCCAAACTCCCATCAAGAATCAAGGTATATGGATCAATGGGCTCCTTAATAGCCCGTTTCGCGGGGTCGTTGACTGTAGAGGGGATCAAAGGTTTGCGTCGTGATTTGTGTGAAGCATATCGATCACTGGTCGGGTCTAAATCGTCTTCAACGTGAATAAAAGGGGTATAAGTGATGTTGTCATAAAAACATTCCAGAATGTCGTCAAAAATGCCCTCTCCGTTTGTGTTTTTCAAGTAATCAGATTTTTGCATTTTGTGCTTGTTGTTCTTGTTGAAGACATCAGTGTGTAGAATGAGTAAGGAAAACGCAATGAAATAGGCTTGATCAGGGGACGAGTAAATCCCCGGATTACATTCGTGGTAGCGGTTGGCAAAAGCCTGTAGGCAACGGTCGATTTGCTGGGTTTCTTTGGGTAGCTCAGCTTCCATAAGCAGCTTGCGGATCGCCATATCCATAGGGTCGCCAAAGAAGCCAAAGGTACGCATGTAACTCCGAAGGACAGATATCATGAACGGATCGGCACTTTTCGATAGAGTGGCAGCAATGATACCCCGGCTTGCAACTTCTTCGACGCGGGCAAGGTACTTGGCGGGTGACTCGTCTTCATGGCGCTCGGGGAGGACGAATGAATCCCTAGCAAGCTGGAGTGAGTTGTTTTTGGATCCGATAGAAGCTGGTGTGGTGGGGGTCAACGTGCCCATCGTGCCCTGACGACTAAGTTCAGAGTTCTGCCGTAAACGACTCAGTCCGAACAGATCACCAAAGCTTTTACGGCCAGTCGAAGACGATGTCCGGGTCGTTGGTGGTAAAAGATGATCATCGTTAGAGTTTCGGCCCATCGAACTCATAGTAGAGGACCTTCCTCGTAACAGATTACCTCTAGTTGGCGACGAATGACCCGATTGGGCACCACCAGGTGCAGCCAACGTTGTAGCAGGCGATTGAGTTGCTTGTAAGTCTGGTGTGCCTTTTGTAGTGCTCGCGCCAGCTGTTCTGCCACTTTGGGCTGAGGCTGGACGTGGAGTTGTAGAGATGCCAAGGGACGAAGCGGACGAGATACCCGAGGGTCCCTTCCCCTGTTGTTGTAGATGCGCAAATGGGAACAGGGGTTCTGGGGCTTTTTTGTGCCTCCGTAATCTGAAAAATGCTCCTGATTTCTTGGGTGTCGTTTCCGGGCTTTGGTAAGACGAACTCTGGTGAGACATGCGGTCGTTGGAGCTAGCGTCGGATCTCGATGACTCGGACGGTCGATTCGGGGGGGTCAAGATAGTTCCATTTGGACTACTTGTTGTTGCTGTTGTAGAAGGTCGTGGAGATTCCGGTTCGTCCAGAGTAGCAAGCGTAGGTCGTCGCCTGTCATCAGTAAATGATTTACGGAGTGTTTTTTGGCGGTCGAAATTATTATTGGAATTGTTGTCATCACGGGGTATATCTGTCGAGCGGCGAAACCTGGCCGCCAAGCTTATCCTGGATGTCTTCTTCTTTGGTCCTGTGAATTCATTTGTAGGAGCGGTGGTAATGATTTCGGGGGCTGAATTGACACTAGTTAGCTTCTTGTATTCTCAATTTTGGGAATGGCATATAGGATGATTTACGTCGGGGCACTGGAGGAGGCTTTTCAGACTGCTGTTTGACTCGCAGCGACAGTTGCGAATCACTCGCATTTCGAAAACGTAAGACGGAGAAGCGATGATGCTTGCTGTTTTCATCTTGTATAGGAGGGGTATCCGGGCGGTTCTCAGTCTGAGCGTCAAGACGGCTGCCAGGGCGACTTCCAGTATGACTATCGCGGGGGCCTTCAAAACGACTGTTGGTAGAATCGCGAGGTAAATCGTGGGATGGCGGGGGGCGGAAAGACTCGCCAGCGCTTTCGTCGTTGTTCTGGCCGGGATGAGATGGAAGCACAGGAGCGATGCCGCCGGATGTGCTGGATTCGAAGAATGTATGGCGGCGCGTATCAGTCTCACTAGACATATTGTTGTTGCCTCGGCGGCGAAGGAAAGCCATGGCAGCGACTGATCATGATACGCGGCCAGCCTAGGCGTTGTCGAGAAGACGAAGGAGTAGAGGGCGGCAGGCGTCTAATGACCTACCGAGCAGAAGACTGGTACACAGTCGCTGCGACGTTCATTGAGACAAGTCTAGACGTTAAACTTGGATGATCAAAGTAGAGTGAGGGTAAATGTCGCGTATGAAAGCTGAATCGCGAGTCTTCGCTGATGTAGTCGATAGGTACGTTTTTGTCAAGTCTGGCGCTGATGGAGCAGCAGCAGTCGCTTCCCGAGCTTCCCAGCAGGCCAGGGGCTGGAGTTGCAGCCTCAATTGGTCCAGCGCAGCGCAGCGTAGCGTCTAAACTGTGCTGGGCTGTCAGACTAAGAACCTATGCACAGTTTAACCCGATAGTGTATGCGGGTCCACTACTAAGGCTTCCGGGCGCGTGGCTGGGGTTAGGGGAGACCTGCAAGTCCCGCTGTAAAGGAAGGCAGGCTTTCATGCGTTAACCTGTCTATGGGCGAGTCAATGTGGCTAGTGTAAAAGGTAGAGAGGATCGAGCTGATTGAAGGTATCGACTACTGTAGAACCGAAATTGCAGGTAGGTTTTAGGCATCAAAGGCATTTTGCGAGTCTACAAGACACTTTTGGGAGCAAATTGGACCCTCTTGTTGATATTACAACAGTATGGACGGCTGGACCGGAAAAAGAACAATGATAAAAAGAAACGCCATCCGTCGCTTTACTCAAGGCACAGCTGTATCTTACACCAAGCCATTGGTGTTACTATACCTAAGGTACCCAGTGTTATGGTGATAATCTTGGACTACTTGTCAGCGTTAGCTCTACTAATCTTGGATTGGGAACTTCGTTTCGTTTCAAAGGTAGCGAAAAAAAAAGGGGGTTCTACCTGCTTACTGAGGTGCAGTACATAATTCCCCACGTGCTGTCTCCATATCGGCTACCTACCTGTACTCTGTAAATATGTAAATATTGCAAGCCTCGCCTCGGGGGATCAGAAAAATTGGCTGCAGAGAGCATAAGAGACGAATTAAGTAGGCCAGTTCACTATACCTTAGGCCAAGCTCTTTGGTCGTTTATTTTTGTAGCCTAACCCTTGGAGGTCAATTTTTCTAGTAAGGCCGCAAGGCTGCATCATCTGTAAAACAAACAATCTTACGTCGGAACATATCCAAGCCTCTCACTGCAAAACTTGCAAAGTCTACGTTCTTCCCCTCGCATCTAACCTAACCAGCATGGATCTCGCAATCACACTAGTGAAGTCGGTCACAAGGGCCTTTTACGAGACCCGCGAAATACTGGTCGTCGATGCGCTCATACTTCACGAAGCGTATGTATGCATATGCGTCTCATTAAACCGGTTGCTAATCGTGGCTGCCAGACTTCGAGATGATGATTTGGCGTACCTGATGTCTATCAACACAAAAGACCTCCACAAGATTTGCGGCAAACTGCGTGAAGATAGATTTCTAGTTGTGTGGGTGATTACACGTTCAAACGACGATTTGCGACTGACAAAGACCTGCGCAGACACACACGATCCGAGCTGCGAGAAGGCAACCCCAGACCGAGCAATCGAACGTGGTACTATATCGATTACCGCAGTACAATTGACGCAATCAAATGGCGTTTCTATACTATTGATAAAGAAGTCCAGGGTACTACACAAGTTGCAAGTGAAAAGAAAGAGTACTTTTGTTCACATTGCAAAGCAGAGTGGACGGCCATGGAGGTCCTGGACAACGTCGGTCCACAGGGCTTTCTTTGCCATCGTTGTTCTCATGTTCTCACTTTCGAAGCCGATCGAACGTCCACTGGTCATGAGCAGTCAACACGACTCAACGATCAATTCAAATTCATCAGCGAACTTCTACCCAAAATCGATGCGGTGCATATTCCTGAGTGCGACTTCGATCGTGCGCTTGCCAAGGCTCGTCCAGTCAAGCGTGACGAGACACACCAACGGGCCCAAACGATTGCAGCAGACGCCGGCGCAAACCGACCCATGGCAGTCAAGGGCTTGACGAATACAGGGCCGCAATCTATTGCAGTCAACATATCAACATCCGACGGCCTTACAGAAGCCGAGAAAGCAGCGGAACAGGCGCGCAAAGAACAAATTGCGAAACAAAATGCGCTGCCATCCTGGATGTCCAACAGTACAGTCACTGGCGAATCCTTCTCAGCAGCCGCTATTCCTGGCACCACTCCAGCTATTAAGAAGGAGGCTGGTAAAGATCCAGGATCAGCTGCGCCGGTCGCGGCCAACGCCCAAATAGACGACATATTCGAAAAGATCAAGGCGGAACAAGCGGCCCAACAAGCTAGAGAAGAGTCAGAGGAAGACGAAGACGAGGACGAGGATGAGTTCGAGGATGTACCTGCCACGGGCAATGCATCAAGCCGAGATACGCCAGCGATCAAACAAGAACCGTCTGTAAGCCCGGAAGATCGACAAGCCAAGCGTGTGAAGATCGAGCCCGAAGTGAAGAGGGAAGATGACGATGAGGACAGCGAGGAAGAAATTGAGTTTGAAGATGTTTAAAACGGCAAACAATACCTACAAATAGACCAACTGAATATGATACCCCAAGGCAGTGTAACCAGAACACTGCCTCAAAAAGGTTTACTGTTCCCAATACTATATAAATGTCCGCATGGGAACTTCATCATGCATGAGATAATTTGACAATAATAATGCATAATGCCTTCCCTAAGTAAGTAGCTGGAGTAACCTAGTAAGTTAAGTATTGAGGTAGGGTGGTAAGTACCTTAAGCAGAGTTATCCATCACACTGTACTCTGTAACTACATGGAGTTACCTAGGTTAGTACTCAAAGCTCATCATGGAAAATCAGTGTTTGTGGAAAGTGCCGTGGGGCTGCCGCAAACGCTGACAGCGGCTGAACTGCCCTTCGCAACGAGCATATTTGAGGTCGGTTTGGTCTCGCAGCAAAGAACCCTCTACGCATCCTCAACAGTCACAATTCGTCTATCTATACGTCATTCACTGCTCCAAGCAACTTCTCCTACTACTAACTGCACCGAGTGCTAGGAAAACAAATAATCGACTGTTTTGATAAACCGTTTTTACGCACTTCATTTGTTAAATTATCCAGCCCGTTTGACAAGGCGCATGGAACTATGTTACCTACGTCAACCGCGACAGTTCCCGGTTGCTGCGAATAGCCAAAGAATCCCAACCACGCCAGTATCACTGGATCCAGAGCTGCTGCGATGAGTCTCGCGAATCTACCGCGAATCTTCTTACTTTCCGCTCATCTGAAGCCAGAAGAACTGCACCAACTTGAAGAACGAATTCCGACATTGACGTATGACATCAATGAGGCTGAGATAGTGGTTGGTAAGATTTCGCAGCCAAGGCGCGCTGAGTTTGAACTGAGAAGAGCAAAACTCGATTTCGTACCTTTGGAACAAGCGCAGGCTCAGAGAGATGGGTCTTCGCCTACAGCTCTAGTGAAAGACACGGACGATGGCCCGAATCTTAAGCGGAGAAAAGTCAAAGGGAATACTGTAGCTGAACACGACAAAGTCAAGGTTGTCAAGTTGGCATGGTTACTGGACTCGTGGGAGAGGAAGAAACTACTGCCTATGGACCAGTACTTGATTTATCAAGGCATTCGAGTATCAGCGCGAGAGTCAACTCCTGTGCCGGTACCTGTGTCTGTACCCGAATCTGAACCTGAACCTACACACGCATTATCAGTCGGTTCTACTTCTCCAGCAAGCAGTATCCTAGAACGTGCTCTTGCTGAACAGAAAACACAGCCAACAAGCAGTTCACCACAAGCCCGTCATAAACGGCGCCACGGTGCATCGACAACATTACCGCAGAAAGCGCCAAGTTTACTTCATCAAACCACATCTGAACACGATATTGCTTTACCTATGATGCCCGAATTTTTAAGAACGGTCTATTCTTGCCAGCGGCCTACATACATGAACCCACCAAACGAAGCCTTTGTTGAAGTTCTGACCGAGATAAGAACGATTCGCCAACTTCGAGAGGATGATGTTGGCGTGAGGGCTTACTCTTCATCCATTGCTTCGATAGCAGCGTACCCATATCTGCTCAAGAACCCCCAAGGTAAAGTCTTTCATCACCACTGATATTGCGAGTAGCTAAAGAGTTCTTTCAGAAGTCGCGCGATTACCGGGTTGCGGTAATAGAATTGCCGAGCTCTGGCATCATTGGCAAGAGACAGGAGAATCTGCAGAAGTACGCGAAGCCAATTCAGACCCTAGGATATCTGTTCTAAAGACATTCTATAACATATGGGGAGTGGGGGCGGTTACCGCCCGCCAGTTCTACCAAAAGGGTGTGTTCCCCAGAGGGTTCAGACTCTTATGAATACTAACGGGCCGCAGGATGGCAAGATCTGGACGATCTCGTCGAATATGGGTGGACTACTCTTACTCGCTCACAACAAATTGGTGTGAAGTATTACAACGAATTCCTACTAGGGATTCCTCGACATGAAGTTGCCTCTATCGGCTCTATCATTCTGAAGCATACTCGCATGATCGATACAGGGTTCCAGATGGTTATTGTTGGAGGTTATAGACGAGGCAAGCAGCAATCAGGTGATGTTGACGTTGTCTTGAGCCATCGGGACGAGAGCAAGACACTCAATGTAATACCAAAGATCGTCGTGAGCCTCGAACAGGCTCATCTGATCACACATACACTTACACTGTCGACCCACAACAGTGAACGAGGACAGCGTCCTGTATCATGGAAGGGACAGAGCTCCAACAGCTCGGGATTCGACACACTCGACAAGGCACTAGTGGTCTGGAAAGATCCGAGTCAAGATGATGCGCCGCATCGACGAGTCGACATCATCATCAGTCCGTGGAAGACAGTTGGTTGCGCAGTGTTAGGGTGGAGTGGCGGAACAACCTTCCAGAGGGACCTCCGACGATACTGCAAGCTTGTCAAGGGGTACAAGTTCGACAGTAGTGGAATTCGACATAGGACTGATGGCAGATGGGTGGACCTTGAAGGAACCTCAGCCGGCGATGTGGCTCCTGATATGGAGACAGCAGAGCGGAGGGTTTTTGGGGGGCTTGGCCTGCCGTGGCGGCAACCTGAAGAAAGATGCACTGGTTAAGTTGGATTAAGTAAAGACGCCGGGATTGCGGGTTGAAGAAAGCACATCACAATTAGATGGAATATTTGGTAAGGACATCGTTCATGCGCGGTATGTATTGACAGCTGATGTTGAGTTGTGGATACAAGCATCCAATACATGGTATGCGGAGTTGTCTTGTACCTGCATTGGACTGCGGAGTTTTGACAACCGTGCAACCGCTAACTTATTTTAGCACGCAAAATATGCAAACAACTTGCGGGATTGGATTCGGAGGTTAGATACTATCTCACCGACGGGATTGGATTGGCCCTAGAGCCTGTCCGTGGTCCGAAAATTCGCTTTCTGCGATCATGACGTTTCGACTACGGCTCTTAAGATCATGACAAATGAATATCTAAGAGACGTCTCAGAACTGAACAAGACCAGGCACAACCGCCAGATTGAATGCAGCCAGATGAGGAGCACTCAGCATAAACAATACAGAATAGAGCAGACTGCAATTCATACAAGACGATTATTAACTACCAATTTAACCCTCCGCTCGTGCTTGAGCCACACAAGACACAGTCGGCGGATTGTTGGTCCAGGTGGAGCTAGCTCTTCCGGAATCTTTGGGCCCGCTCCGTTGTTTCAGTGCCGTGTCTTTTTTGACGATCTTGCTGTCCATATGTAGACTACGGTAGACTACTTAAGAGCCAGCTGGAGCCAACGACACCTTGACACTATTATCACCATATCAATTCACCTCACCTCACTTCTTTTCAACGTACCCAGTCCCTCAAGCCTCTTCTCAAAACGCACCTCACCGCCATCATGTCTCTTGTCCTTGAGCTCCCCGCTGAATACGGGTAAGGAAAACACTCCTAGCACGTCAAAGACCAACTAATTTAACTTGCAACTCAGCTACGTCCTCGCTGCCGCTACTTCCACCTTCTTCATCAACACTCTCCACGCTACTCTCACCAGTAAGGCTCGCAGACGAAGCGGCCTTGCCTACCCTATCCCCTACGCCTCCAACGAGCTCGCCGAGAAGGACGCAGAGGCTTACAAGTTCAACTGCGGTAAGTGCCTAATCCCCTGGTTTCATAGTAACTGTGTCTGTGGCTAACTCCCCTTGCAGCCCAACGTTCGCACTCCAACTTTACAGAGAACCAGATCTCCTTCTTGGGTGCTCTCCTGATCTCTGGCCTTCGCTATCCTGTCGCCTCTGCTGTTCTCGGTGCTGGCTGGGCCGCTTCTCGTGTATTCTACGCCATTGGTTACTCTGCTGGCGGTCCTAAGGGACGTTTGGGGTTAGTGAAGGATTCCTCTCTGCTAAACCAATCTCTGTACTAACTTAAATACAGTGGTGCTATTCCAGCTGCCCTTTGCGATTTCTCACTCAAGTTCATGGCCGCCTACACCTCTATCATGTACGCTATGGGCAACTAAGTCGACCTATTGTAGTTCATGAATGTATATTATGATACCAGTTCTCGTTTCTGTACAGCTAAATCTCCCATGATTACTCCGTTGCTTCCATAACATGCTTTTACCTATAACCATTATACGCCTGCGATTCCATCCTTTGCGACGTCGTACTGACTGACCGGTTCAAACGTGATAATTTCAATCATTATTGACATGTACTGGCTGTCTATCCAATATCTTACTTCATGCATATTCCCCTTGCGTTCATCTCCTCGTTCTTCTCCTTCTAAGCTCCTGGCTTATTGTCGTGTCTTCCTCAGCGTTCTGGATAGGTTGTTGTTGGTTGATTTTGAAATCGTCGTCCTTTTCAGTTCCGGGAAACCATTCGATTCCATTATTGCCCAAAAGGTAGTCGCCGTAGTACTTCATTGCGTTGAATATTTCCTCTCCAGTTGGGACAATGTGCTCTTTGGGGAGCAAGAACCCGTAACTGCCGGTATCTCGAAGCTTGATCTGGTAGCTATAGTGAGCGCGCATCTCGTGATAGAACCAGTCAACTGCCGATCCACCACCAGATTCGATTCGAGACCAATATCGACCACCATCGAATTCGCGTGTGGGTACGGCGCCCTCACATGCTGAAGCTATTGTATAAGACTCTCCCTTTGATAGCCGTATCGATTTCGCAATACCTGCGGCAAGCTCTTCCAAGTTCTCCAGATTGGGAGGATCCACGGAACAAGTGAAGGAATAAGGATAGAGAATTTGCTGGGAATACGAATGAAGATCGATCAAACCAACAAATCGAACATTATTGTTCCAGGTTTGATTACGCGCCCAGTCGGCGATCTGGACCGCCTCGACCGCCTGGAAAGGCTTCTCTCCCCCATAACTCTCGGAGCATGGGTCTCGTTGAACTTGCGAGCCGTCCCATTCGTACCCATAAGCACGGTCAAGATCCAGTCCGCGGCAGAATTGAAGGTTAGTTTGTTGGCGAGTCTTGCGCCAGAGTCGATCAACATGCCAAGTGTACTCGAAACCATCAGGGTTGGCAATTGGGAGGAAGATCAGATCAAACTCGTCCAAAAGCTTTGTAATCATCCGTTCCTTACCATAACTGGTGATGAAAGACCATGCTAGATAGTTGACAGTGCTAGTTGATATCCATTCCCGAGCGTGTGAGCCACCCATAATCATAATGGTCTTTCGTCGAGGCGCATTCGGGGCGGTATGGGAAATTCCCACGCGTAGGGCAGGTATATCACGACCTTCGAATGACTTTCCGACGTTGATGTATTTGACGTAAGTGGGAAACATGGCCTCGAGCAGTCGCATCCAGCGCATTATTACTGGCAGGGATTGGTAATCCTGGAAAAAGAGGTTGTCCCCAGGCGAAGAGGCAACTTTGACCACCGGAGCAAACGCTTTCGGGTCGGTATATGCTGGGTTCCCGCCGGTTGGTAGTGAATTATAGACAGCCGTGGCCAAGTCCGGGATTAGGATTGAGTGCGATGTGTGAAGCGACTTAGGTAGCAGACTGAGCAAAGGCCGGACCTCATCAGCGTGGAGTCGGATATCCACATAGTCATCGGTGAAAGCCCAGACATCGAGAAATAGACGTGCAGAGGCATCGGCGAGAGCGCCTTCTTCTTGAGAAGTGGTAACATTGAACCGAAGGACGAGCTGTTTTACGTATTGCGCGCGTAACTGGTTGGAAACGGGTGGCGGGGTTACGTCCTGGTTGGGTTTGCGCCCGAATATGGACTCGATAGCTTTGTCGCGGAGTTTGGTAAGATAAGGGAAGAGTCGTTTGTTGGCTTGGGCTTGATTGTTGGTATTGTGAGGATCCGGGTTGTCGCGTTGAGGATTGATACCAACGGCGTTGGCGTTGACGTTGACATTAAAGTTGGAGGCCTGCAGCAACAGCAAACTCGCCGTCAGCAATTGCAGCTTCATATTGAAAATCAGCAACAAATATGCAGTTGAGGCGGTCGATAGATACTAATTGACTCCCACATACGATGCAGAGAGAATGGTCAACCTTCTGCTGAAGGCTTTACTTCGTCAATAGTTTAGTAGTTATGATGTATAGCGTGAATATTGGAGATAAAGAGAGTGACAAATGAGGGATGATGAGTCTATTAAACTGGGGACCATCTACAGTTGGGCTGTGGTGGACCGTGATTTCCTTTTACGGCAAGGATACAGGACTGTACCTGGCAGGGCAGGTCCACCCATAATAAAGCAATCTGACACAAATGATAGTCTAAGCTTATATCTAGAGGTTCAGCATTATTCTAATGCTTTTTATCACCGCTTATTTCAGTATAGTATTTTTCACTGCAGTAGATGTGGAAGAATAATGAGAAAAAAGAAGAGTGTCTAAAAGTGATTCATGTCACAAATCGATCCGGAATACTACAGACTTCCCTAGGTTCAAGTTGCATAGGACCTCGGCAAACAGAGCTGTCGGTAACTGGAGCATAGGTCTTCTTCTACTGAACGGATTATGGGTTATTAACTAGGTGCCCGCCTACTTGCCTCTAGGTAAGTTGCCTAGAACCATGCTTCACATCGACTAAAGCCATGGATTCTGTTAAACGACATAAGACCTATCTATGCGTCCACCATGTTATGTTGGCTTGGGCCAAACATCGAAATTCACCCTCCTAGACTCGCTACAGAAAAGAAACAGAACAGAAAAATCGACAGAGCTTATAAATCTTTTCACGCGTATTGACGCAACTATTAGATGTTAGTAGCTGAAAAATCTTCCAGAGTGCATACATGGAATGGATACTTACATCTAGAGTAAGGGTTCTTGAACTGTTGACTTCCTGGTCTCGGTAGACGCCCACTAAGCTGTCACTGTCCTGGAACAGGCCTGCCTTGAGACTGATGACAATGAATTGCATACCCGGACCTCGGTGATCCTTGATATACTTCTTGATCTTGTCGACATTGGCGTTGTCCAGAGCGGCATCCACTTCGTCGAGAACGAAGAATGGGCTGGGCTGGTAGCTATGAATGGCGAATAAAAGGGCCAGTGCTGCCATAGTCTTTTCACCACCCGACAAATGCTCCATATCTCTGAAGCGCTTCAGGGGCGGCATGGCATGGTACTTGATGCCAGACAGGTAAGGCATATCCGTGTCCTCCTCGATATCCAGATAAGCTTGTCCACCAAGAGGGTATGCTTCTGATCGAGTGAGGTCCTTGTATACGTGCGAAATTTGCTCCTGGATATGGCTGAAGGCTTTGTTGAAAAGGTCATATCTCTTTTGCTTGACCTCGTTAAAAGCCTCCTTGGCCTCTTGCGCTGCCGTCTTTGAGTCTTCATATTCTTGATCCGTAACTCTGAGTCTGGTTTCAACACTTTCCAGCCTCTCCATTGCTCGCATATTGGGGTTGAGCTTCTCCAACTCAGACGTCAGGTTTGTGATCTTCTCTGATAGACCTTCCTCGACGCTCGGGTCATCAGACTGCATTCTTGTTAGCGACTTCCCTTCATAAATGGTGATAGCACTTACAGCTTTGAGATCTTCGTCAAGACCACTGAAATCTATCGCAATTCCATGATCGTCGAGAGCCATATCCATCATCTCCTCGTCATCTTCATCGATGTCCATGGCATCTGGGTCCTGACGAAGCAGTTCGTCTTCGTTAGGCAGGTTATCCAATGTGCCCTCTTCAAGTGGTATGCGGATTTGTTCCAAGCGACATCGTCGAAGTAACGCCGATTTGCTCGAACTGTTCTTTTGGACTATCGTCTCAAGAGCATTGATATCTCTGAGGTGTGTGTCGATATCCTTGGAGCGTCTTTGCACCTCCAGCTTGGCCTCAGACACTTTCTGGTTCTTCTCAGCAAGCTCCGACCTGTTCTCGTCGAGTGTTTCACGAAGAGCCTCCAATGCTTCCTGTTCCTCACGCATGGCGTTTTCGATCTCATCCTTGGTCTTGGTGTATGCCTTGATCTCCTTCCTTAAATGTCGGATCGATTTCTGTAATGATTCGATGCGTTCTGTTGACATAGCCACCAACTGTTGCTCCCAGGTCAGTCTACTAGACAACTTCTGCTTCTGAACCTCGAACTCGTTGCGCTTCTCGGAAACTTCCTGCTCCAGTTTGCCTTGAGAATCCCTGTAGGCACGAATGTCACTGTAGCCAAGTCGCCTACAGAAGTCTCCGAATACTTCATCCTCTACTCGCGCAATAGCATCTCGGAACTCTTCACAAGTGGTTGTGGTGTTCTCAAGTTGCGAAGCCTGCTCTTGATATTTGGGCTCAAGCTCTCTAAGCTGCCTCCTCTGGTTATCTAGCTCGCGCTTCTTGCTTGCATGGTTCATATTAAGCGCTGCCAGCTCATCTTTGACGGCCGCCAGCCGTCTCTCGAGGCCGGATAGGTCAATCTGCAGTGATTCTTCTTGGGAACCTCTACGATCAGCTTTGGGGAGTCGGTCGATCTCATCCTTGAGCTTGGAAGCCATTCGTTGAAGGTTCTGGACGTCAGCCTCCTCAAAGCGTCTCTTGCTCTTCGACTCGGGGCCACGACCGCCGGTCATCAAACCCGCTTTGTGAATAATATAGCCCTCCAATGTTACAGCTTTGACTGGGATCTTCTTTTCGTAACAGATGTGTTTCGCGATATCGAGGGTATCGCACACAACGGAGCTGCCACAAGCATATGACATGGCACGCTCAACAGCAGAATCAAAATCAATTGTGTCAATTGTCAACCGTGCGCCGGAGAACCCCTTCACAGCAGTGTTGACAGCGTTCACCTTGATGTTGTCCAGGGGGATAAAGGTCATTGGCGGAAACCTTTGCTCCTTGAGGTATTGAACACATTCGACGCCGATTTTCTCAGAATCGACAACAACTGAATCGAAGTCTCTTCCGAGTGCAACGATAACAGCCTCATCAAACTTCTTCTGCTTCGGTTTGCAAAGGTCGCCAACACGGCCACGGACACCTGGAAACATGCGTTTCAAGGAAGTTACCATTTCTTTCGTTCTGGCCTCCCTGTCGTTCTGGCGACGACCATCGTCGGCTTCCCTGAGTTTTCGGGCCACATCCTCAAGCTTTTCCTCGAGCTCAGTCCGCTTCTGGTTGGTCCTGACTCGTTCTGACTGAAGCTGGTTGAACTCTTTCTTCTTGGCATCGATTTCCTGTGAAAGTTCTTTTGAGGTGGTCTGCGCTGCAGTCCTACGTTCCTCGATATTTGCAAGTTCCGTTTCAATCTTGTCGATACCTGCTGCAATGCTGTCGACCTTCCCTTTCAAGTTGTTTACAGTAACCTCGTCTGCCTTTCGCTGCCGATCAAGATTCTCAAGTTTGGCCTGATTAGAGCCTGTTCGGGACATGACCTGGGCACGAAGTCTGTTGTATTCTCGACGGTCCTCGTCGCTAACCTCGCGGCCTTGTTTCTTCATCTGTTCTTTGTAGTCATTCTCGAATACCTCGCGGGCTTTCTCCACGCTTTCAATACTCTTCTGAACCTGCTGAACAACCTCAACCTGCTCGTCGTGGTCCTTGGTGACCTTGGCGACCTGGTTTTGGAGCTTCTTGACTTGCTCGGTAGATTCGTTGATCTTCTCCTCAACTGGAACGAGGCTATTTTCCTTGTCCTCGATGTCTCTCGCCTTAGCCTTTATCTCCTTGTCAACGAGGGCTACTTGGCGATTCGCAGCAGCCTGCTCCTTCCTGGCAGCATCAAGCCTCTTCTCAAATGATTCTACATTGCGGCGCAACTCTTTGAGGTCTTCTTGGTGGTCCTGAATCGCGGCGTAGGAGTCGTCCATAGCCTTCTGGAAGTGATAGAGTTTCCACAGACTATGTGTCACTATAGCTGCATCACGCTCATCTGTCTTGTTCTGGAAGTTATCTGCCTCCCTCTTCTGCTCTCGATATTGCTTGATTTCTGAGTTGATACCACGTCGTCGATGAAGCTGGAAGTTCTGGTTTTCGGCGGCCTGCTCGGCCTCAGCTTGCGTCTTTTCGTATTCCGCCTTGTATTCTAAGCTTCCCGAGATCTGCTCAATTAGACGCGTAAGATCTTGTGGCGATTGAGAGGCAATGGCCTCGACGTCTCCTTGGAACACAAGAAAGTTTCGGGCCTTGATCAGGATGTTTTCGGACTCGAGAGACTCGTTATACTGTTGGGCGGTGACAACACGGTCATTGATTCGGTACTCGCTAGCGCCTTGATTCGTGATGGAACGCTTCCATTTCTGTTCCTCACCCGCGTCGTCTTCGTACACAGCCATGACCCAAGCAGTTTTTGGGTCACCGCGAGAGGCCTTATCGTCACCAGCAGCATCGCCATTTGCGTCCCCGTTGGTTTGCGCAGAGCCATCGTCGTTGATCTTGGCCGTTTTCAAAACTCGGCCGCGATAAACGAGGTCCTTGAGATGGGCAGATCGTAGGTGTGAAGATTTGATACCTAAGACGAAGGAAATGGCGTCCATGCTAACGAATAATTAGGAAAGCTTGATAGAGGATAAAGGCGGCTTACGAATTGGACTTTCCGGATCCATTGGGACCAATAATCGAAGTGAAGTACGAGTCTCCAAAGAGAAGAACATGATGCCCTTTGTACGACTTGAAGTCTGTTGAGTAGGTCAGCTTTAAGGCTCATGGGCCCGACTGATTGTACACGTAGAAAGAATGACGAACTGAATAACTCGAGACGGATTAGTTTGCCCATGGCGACGTCGTGGGGCAGTACGCCCTGGTATTCGTGGTTGCGGAGAAGTGTGTAGTCGAGATGGAACGGTGCGATGCTGAGCCAGAGGGGTACACCTGATGGTGAAGCGAATGCGCCAACGAGCAAGTCGCGTCAAAGTGGCCGGGGCTCGAAATGCGACCAACGAATCGTGCAAAGGAATGCTCAAGGACAGCCGTTCGCGCAAGTCGATTGCGCAATGAGTATTGAAGCTATGTCGCGAGGTTTAACGAATCGCAACTAATATCATGCATGATCGACAAGAAAATGTAGACTTTAAGGTGCTTCACCGTTTGGCGTGGTGCTGCGAAAGGTGGGAAAGGATGAATAACGCGTCGCGCGACTGGTTTGGCTGGTAGTGAGTGGTAGCCAGAAGTGCTTTGGCATGGCCTGTGCGATCCATAAATGCAGTACAGGTAGGTACTACACATTTGATCGAGGTAGCCAATCAGAGCCTATGTAGACTTCCTCTGTAAAGAGAAAGCCGCTACCTTAGTACCTAAAACCTCAGGCCCTACAGATGGATACTTCTGGTCTAAACTGTCTGAACATTGGGCTGGTAAAACAATTTGGTCAGCAATTAATTATCAAGCATTCTAGAGATCGAACTGGACACCAGAAATAAAAAGCAAGACGACAGAGGCCTGGGTAATATTATCAAGTTATGGTATCCGGTCAACAGTACTCAGCATGTATTATGTATGCTTAACATTGCAGCCAATTGAATTCGAATAAATCACCACGCTCCGTTACAACAAAGACAAGAAAAAAGAGTCATCTTTTGTGAAGTTCACATGATTATGGTGATGTGGGTATCGTGATATTGTGCAACTATCTTTAAAACAACCATAGAAATCTACGTATGTATCCGTACTTTCTGTCGATAGGGCTAGTGATGTAGATGTCGCAGTGAAGAATCCGTTGCAGAACGCCAGAAGCAAAGATTCCCACTATGAGCTTGTGTATGATGCAACTTTCAAGCTCAGCATCAAGAAATGCTTGTTGTTTGAGAGACGACTCTAAAGGATCGCCGCCAATAGGGGCGTAAATGCATGTGCCACCGTCTCCACTTCCCCGAGCCAAGCAAGCTTTCAGCACGTCCACTCGCATTTCATCGTCATTCCAGGGTCCAGCCAGCAGCCAGCTTCTAACACAAGCTGCTGTAATGGATGGGATGTGCTGGACATACGTTAATACATCACATCCAATCCCACGTGCATACTCCGTCACCGCTGATGTTCCCTTTAGTTTCTCCTCAGCTTTTTCCTCTTCCTAAATAGACTATACTCAACCTAACTGACTTCCTCCATCTATCGTCAGCCGACCCCTTGACTGAGGTGCAAGGGACGGATGATCCACCACTCTCCCGCTCTCCTTCTATCAATAGAGCTTGTCTAAGTTAGCAGCCATCTCGCATAAATAGGTGCTATAGGTACGCTTGATACCTTACTTAACTCACCAGCTCCCGTTGCGTTCCCTTGCACCATCCTTCTGTTTGCGCTTTACAGGCCACGCTTCCTCCTTCGTGAGTATCTCTTTCGTTCCATCACTCATCACTGTACTATTGCTAATTCTGTAGTCTGCAGTTCATCCTTCTTTGACGTCGTGCATCACTTGAGCACGTGAAGACGACAAGAATAGCCCTCGCTATGGACGACGACTTAAAGGCTGCCTCGGGCACTGCCCAGGGCCTCAAATCCGACAATATCTCAACCGATAGCGAAATCATTCTAACTCCTGATCCTGCATCTCCAAACAATGCGCCTACCGATTCTACCGTACTCGACACCCCCGTACTGGGTGCCACTACCCCTAGGGGTTCGATGCATTCGAGAAATCCATCCTTCTCCGGCAGCAGCTCCATCCATGAGGATTGGGACGGCCCACCTCTAGATCGCTTGTCTGTTCTTGACCTTCTTGACAACTTTGCGTTACCACAGCAGCTCGAGAAGCTTCAAAAGGGCATTACGGCTCAAACAGACAAGGTCCGCCGTTCCAGAGAAGCAATCAAGACCAAGACACAATCTGCCCGGGACCGGATGGTTGAGGAATGGAGACGCCGGGTCCCTGAGGCTGATGAGCAGCTAGACCGGTATCGTAAGCAGATGCAACGCCGTGTAGACAAGCTCGGCAAACGATGGAGTGACACAAAAGTCATCAGTGCCCGGGAAAAGGTGTCATTCATCTTTGGTGTCATGAACATCTTCGTCAGCGGATACCTTATCGGCGCGTACCCAGAGTACTTTCATTTGTGGTACACGGCGCAGCTATTGTACTTCATGCCCATCCGTTTCTTCACTTATCATCGACGTGGATACCATTACTTTCTAGCTGACCTTTGCTACTTCACCAACCTATTACTAGCACTCTCGATCTGGGTGTTCCCCGGCTCTAAGCGCCTCTTTACTGCTTCCTATTGCCTGGCCTTTGGAAACAATGCGGTCGCTATCATCATGTGGCGCAATTCACTTGTTTTCCACAGCTTCGACAAAGTTACTTCACTATTTATCCACATCATGCCATGCGCTACTCTGCATTGCATCGTCCACTTGTTTTCTCCCGAAGAGCAGAAAGAGCGTTTTCCCGCGATCTGGACCATCAAGACTTCACCACCAGGGTCTCCAACGGCGTATGCCAACGTTGTCTCCATGCTTGCTTGGAGTACCCTTCCCTATATCTTCTGGCAGTTCTTATACTACTTTTTCATCACTGTGCGCCGAAGAGAGAAAATCGCAGCTGGTCGCCCGACCTCCTTCACTTGGTTGAAGAAGTCGTATGCCAAAACCTGGCTGGGAAAGTTTGTGCTGCGACAACCAGAGCATTTGCAGGAGGCAAGCTTTATGCTGATCCAGTATTCTTACGCTCTCCTCACCATGCTGCCTTGCCCATTATGGTTCCTCAGCCGTTGGGCATCAGCAACTTTCCTCATGGTGGTCTTCACTTGGAGTATCTACAATGGTGCAACGTATTACATTGACGTGTTTGGCGTGCGCTTCCAGAAAGAACTGGAGGCTATGAAGGCCGAGGTGGCACAGTGGCAGAATTCCCCAGAGCACATTCCGCAGTCGCCCATTCTTGTGGCGCGACCCGATGAATCCTCCTCTGCCAACCAGCTCACCCAACGGAGGGTAGCTCCATCGGCATCGACTGGTCAAATCCCCTCTATGAACGAGGTCTATCGTGAGAAAGACATGATGAAAGGCACATCTTTGTCTAAAGATGATTCTAACCGACCGATGAGCGTCGACAATATTCCACTTCTGAATGATACGCGAACTTAGAGCTTTTGCTTAATTCAACCCCCTCGGCGTAAATCTCTTCGCGGCTAGCGAAGAAACTACGGCAATTGCAACAAGATGGGGGTCTTGTTATTGCGGCCGCTACTTGAAAGAAGATATTTCGAACTGATTTGGCAATGGTTCGACCAACCTACAATCGCGTTGCCGTCCGAAGAGTGGCAAGGAATAGAGAGGCTCTGTCCACAAAGTCAGAACGAACCCAGTATGGTCGAGGCTATGTGGCAGGTGCATAAGGTTACTTTCTGCGTTCTCATGTCGCCAACTTGAGTTGGTTGTTATATATGCAAAATGATAAGACAAATTTGTGGACAAGCAAGCAAAAATGGGAAGTCTAAAAACTGTGCCCGTCTTTCTACATGGAAACATAATGAGGCGCTCGATTCTTTTAAGGAGATTAAGGTTTACACTGTTACTTAACTTATCTGCCTTCAGTCAATACCTATCTTACACAATCGTTACACAATTCTCACACACTTCCCTCGCCTCCTCTTCGTATTCACGGTATCTACTTTTAAATTATAACACCTTCAATGTCCAAATGAACGATGTCTGTTGATATTGAATCTGCCTTCAATATGGATCGACTCCAATCTGCCTGCACAGAGATTTCCAAAGCCCTGGGAATCATCGTTCTTAATAAACGTCGAGCAGATGCAGGCCTAGCACACAAAGTTTACCGACTTGATTGCTCTGACGGTCGGATCTACAGCCTGCGTTTGCCAAACAACGACTTTATCGCAGAACTGGGTAAGGATGGGTCTGAAATGCTCAAGCGTATACGTCTATTGCGTCCGAAGCTCCAAGTTCCCCAACCCATCTATGAGTGTGAGCAGTTTGTTTTGCTTACGTACTTGGATGGATCTCATATCAATCCATGGGACACAACAAAGCTTACCAGAGGGGCACGATGCAAGTTTCTCGATGGCTTTGCTGCGTTTCTGATTGATATATGGACATGTCCAGTTGGAAACAAGACTGGTAAGTACAACCCCAATATAGCATTAGGAAAAGAACAGAACTAATCAACTGCCTTGCAGAATGTTGTTCTTATAAAGACTGGCTCTATAAAGAAATAGACACTGCCTTCTCCCAATCATTACGACCTGGTTCCGGCTGGGGTGATCCGATATCATTTCTGTACCGCCGAGGAGAAGTAGAAGACCTTGTTCCAACTACAGAAACCGACTTACCGACGATTCGACATGGAGATCTCAATGCATTCAATGTCCTTATGTGTAACAATGAATTCTCAGGGTAAGCCCCTGAACTAATGCCCTAATTGTTCATTCCACGAAAGAAGGAAGCTAACCTACGCTACATAGTGTGATCGATTGGGATACAGCTAAGATTGTCCCCGCGGCAGCAGCTATACATCATCCCCTATTCATGGCCAACATCCCTGGTTGGTTCAATAATGCTCCTGAAGCCATATCTTTCGAGGAAGACCGGGCGTACTTGGAAAAGGTTATCCGGGAGTTGGTCGACAAGATGGACAACCCGGACGCTCAACATATCCCTGTTCTCTTGTCAAGCTGTTTCGAGCGGCAGTTCCTTGAGATGTCCCTTCGCAACAAGTTAATCAACTCAAGATATATTGAAGAGAGGTACAAGAATGCTGGTAAAAGCCAAACAAAACTTGAAATACAGCTTCAGGAGTTCATTTCTGCACATCCAGAGGTGCAAGTTCGGCGAGAAGCTCTAGACCTGTAAAGCCCGGCACCCTTCGGCCGAGTGGTTAATGATCTAGTATTTAGATCAGATAATACGCACACCAAGAAAGGCAGACAGAATAGCTCAACACAGGCTTCGCCGGAAGGCAGGAAAATTCAAGATCGCATGCAGTTTGGCTGGAATGAATAGAACGCTGTTTCCGCACGGTATTCATGGTCCCAACCGTGGCTAATCATGAGATTTTGAAGAAACGTATTCAACGGGTCAAGAATGCATCCTACACTAGCTAATGATACATAGAGGTATACTGGTATAATGCAAAAAGAAGTTCTTTTATCATCTTAGTTCTGTCATTTCCCCTCTTATCTACTTCTGAGGTGATGTTTCTATCGTCTTGGATTGAGCACAAGAAAGCATAGAACAACTGTACAGGGGCTTTGAACTTGAATAAGGACATCTGCCCCATCAGATTCGTCAGGTATCTATCTACCTTAGCTGAACAGCTACTCTGTTACGCTATACAGGCCTAACAGCCGAGTGAAAATATGCAGAAAACAATCGCTGTAACTTTGCCGCTTGTTTGCTTTGCCCGCCTATAGGGCAAAACGTGAAATTGAGTCCGTTCCTTCGTGATACCCATCCGTTAATCCAAAAGGGGTGTCATAATCTGCCGAAAACCCCTAAATTCCAAGATATTCGTTTAAAGCAATCCGACCAACACCAACCCTCCCGTAAGCCAGTGAAGAACCTGAGTCAGATGCAACGCCTTTTAATGCATGATGCAATCGCCTTTTATGATGTGTTTTGCAGCGGGTATCTTGCTACTTATAGTAACCATTACTTCCCCGAGTATGTGGTTGAGGATACAAAGATGCGCGATGGTATTAATATTGATGTTGAGGCTGGGCAAGACATGATCGATTGGTTCTGAACACCCCTCGAAACAATCTGCAACAGGCTCTTTCGCCATCAAGTAAGGGTCTTATCGGATGACGGCCAAGTCGGCCAGCCGGCCTCCATTGTCACCGTCTTCTCGAGTTCCAGGTCTTCGACCAAATGTGGACCAAAATCTCAAGGTCTCGTCACCGGCTCCGGTCACGATTGTTCGACCGTCAGGACTCATAGCCAGGTAAAGCACACGATAGGTGTGACCTGTAAGACTTGCAACCTGTGTCATGGAAGGGTATTTCCAGACAACAATCTGATTTTGACTGTAGCCATGTGTCGATACAATTTCATTGGAATTTTTCGACCAGGCAATATTGCAGACCTGACTACCGGTGTCAATCTCGTTAATGACGGAGCCCTTGACAGTGTCGTGGAAAATGATACGACGGTCTGCAGTACCACCTCCAGAAGCCAGTAAGCCACGCTGATGGGGTGACCACGAGATTGCTTTCACGGCTGCAGTATGATCTGAAAACTTCCAAAGCGGTGTCTCTGAGAGCTTATCCCAGACCATGAGCTTATTGTCATTGCCGCCACTTGCTAGTTGTCCGTCTTCACAATTCCATTTCAACCCACAGACTTCCTGCTTGTGACCAACGAGTTTTCTCAGCCACTGATCAGGAGCTCGTACATCGCGATGGTAGATCAGTCGGTCGCGCGATCCAGATGTAAGAATGTGAGTGTTCCAGGCGAGAGACCCAACTCGTGCCGTGTGTCCTGTCATTGTTCGTAGCCTGCGCGCCTTCTCAGCATCCCAAATTTGGACAAGGCCCTTACCCGTGCCGATAGCAAGATGGGTGCCTTTTTGTATCCAGGAGACACTTGTGACAGTATCGTCATCAAGTGTGCAGAGCTTGTTGACTTTGCTGGTCTGCGCGTTCCACATATAAACACTGGAGCCCAGGCCAACTCCGAGAATATTAGCACTGCCCCAGTCTACCAAGTTGAGGTAGAAATCATCGGCCAGTTCGGGGGCATCGAGAACTTTGTAAGGAACCTTGCTGACTGCTCTCGGTTGACGTCTAGGGCTTAGCAGCATTTGTTGACTGCCAAACCGCACTGGTGATAGGCTGTAAATTTCGGCGCGTGTATCTAGGTTAGGACCGTGTCTGCTTTGAGGAGTTTTAGAAGGTGTGGGGTGGCCAGCGACTTGATTGTGATGCCGCGGCGACATATATGAGAAGAGGTTCTTGTGAGGGGTAGACGGTGTCAATGAAGAAGATGGCAATGATGGAGCAGAAGCATTTGTGGGAGGAGTATGAGCCCGTGTTCCATCATTATTAGCGGGAATATGCGAGGTTGTAGGTAGAGATTGGTTTGGTGAAAGGGTCGGGGTAGCTGCTTGTGGCACAGAGCTCTCAAAGAGCTCAGCACGTAGCAAGTGTGAGAAAGTACGATTAGCCTCCTCCGCTGGAACGCATGTTAGCATTTATGAGCCAGAGGGTGGCTAGGGAAGAACATACTCTTTTGGAAATGGAGCTCGCCATGCGGTGTACGTTTCTTTTGTTTCGAGGGCGTAGCAGGAGATCCGTCCTCGTGTAATAAACTGAAGCTCGCCTGCAAGTCCTGACCAGAGCGAGTTGGGATAAAACTAGAAAATCGTGAGTATAAATCACGGACACGTTGGAGATGTCACAAACCGATCGCCGTTTATCCGCTGTCGTTTGCGATGTGGACTGGCACCTGGAGTACTCTCCCGCTGTGGGCGCTGGAATTCACGTAGCAACGCACTGTCGACAGCGTCCATATCGAGGTGACTCCCACGAGAGCCTTCGCTTTTCCTTCCATGAGTACGCATCGTCCGGGTTGGTCCGTTGTCGAGGCTGTATCTAGCTTCCAAGCGGGTGCGATCTGAGCGGGGGGGAGTGGATGACCGAGGAGTGGCGGTATGGCTCTTGGATTCGTCGATAGCTCGCTTTGCAGATTGCGAATTCAAGGAAGATATGCCTGAGGGTTGAGGTAATGCCGCCATGTCTTGGTCGTATTCGTAGAGCGATTTATTTTCGATATACTGCAAGGTCGGGATAACAAGTGGTGATAAGTGCGCGAATGGACAAAGCAGGATTGCAATTCGATCGTATTGGCGTTTGGTTGTGTTGTTTAGGTAACGAAGACAGAAAGAGACTCAAGGCGAGACGGTGAGGGCGCATTCCCTAGCACCGTCCAGCAAATGTCAGGCTTCGTTCGTCGTAGAAATTCTCCGTCTATCGCATCGTCTTAATACTGTCGATCTAGGACACAACAAGCAACTGGGCACAGTGGTCGATGACGTTGGTGAAGTGAGGTCGTGTTTAATCGATAAATGAAAAGATTATGTTGCGAAGAACCTGTTAACACCGGCTGGAATAAATTAGAAGGGAAAAGTTGTGATGATGCACGACGCGATGGTTGCCCGACGATTTGAGGCGTGAGGTGCAAGATCCAAGATGACAATGTGGAGGATGGAGGTCGGAGCGGGCGGGTGCGGTAGGTAGAGTAGGTAGGTACGGTGCGGTGCGGTGATGGGCTGGGCAGACGTGCGCTAGGGGTGGCGGGAAGAGGGTCGCCAGCTCTCGTAAGGGATGTTGCTGCTGGAGGGAGGTTGAACTGGGGTCTCCAGGGCGCGCTAGCAATTGTTTTGGCCAATCAATAATCACAAATAACAGAAGAGGCCCCCTGCGCCCCCAGGCCGCGGACGGCCAGGAAACGCGCGGGTCAACAATAACAACCAAAATAATGGAGCAGAACCGTGATTGATGTTATTAAATGAATGTTCCGAGAATGAAGGTAACAATATCTTGCTTTGGCGAAGAGCAAGGGTTAGATAGCTGTTCAAAAATGATAAACAGATGCATGATCTGAGCTGACTGTATGTGATCAACTGACCACCTGCTAAGTATTGTTCCATGTTTGGATGCTTTTTAAAACCGTTGAGAAACAAAATTTACCCGTGTACTTGGTGTATTACTTCCAACACCTCTCCATAAGCCATAGCCTCGTCCCGCAATTGTTTATCGGCAAAGTGAGATAAGTCCCTTTTTGATTCATTTTCAGGTACTTAGCAGCATAGGCAATCCGGAGATTCCGTATGTGCCGGTGTGCACATGGCACAGCATCATTTTTCAGGCACAAGCTGCGTCATTATCAACGGTTGGTG
This sequence comes from Fusarium aywerte, assembly GCA_013186375.1. Classification (NCBI taxonomy): domain Eukaryota; kingdom Fungi; phylum Ascomycota; class Sordariomycetes; order Hypocreales; family Nectriaceae; genus Fusarium; species Fusarium aywerte. The sequence continues at coordinate 19,191 of JABCQV010000099.1, read as the reverse complement.
AAAAGGATGCTATACATATCGCCAATTTTCTTCAAATTATCAAAAATGAGGTGTCTGTATAAGCCAAACAACATATACAGTTCTCTTAGGCCAAGACTTTCCATACCCATGTGCCCACCACTTGTCTTTCGCGCTGTTTGTTATATCGTTCGCGTGCGTGTTTGTTTTCACATATAAGTCGTGCATATCGAATATACCTACCTACATAAGTACGCACATCAGGTGATTTCCCTTATTCTCAAGAAGACGTTTGACTCAATTTTTATTATATCATTTTCGTACACTACGAGCCTTTTAAGATAGTGATTACATTGCAGTTATAAGTTATACCAGAACCTAGATGTTTTTTGTTTTTGTTTTCATTTAAACAAACAAGGTCGGTATGTAGCGTAGGTACTAAGCTAAGGATGAGTCTCTCAATCTCTCAAATATCAAACAATGGCGGGACGTTCCGCCGCTAGGTCGAACGTCATCAACATTGATAATTGCAACCAGCCGTCACCACATAGTATCTCTTGATGGGGACCATAGCAGGGAATTACATGGTTAGTTGATCGAGATGACACGAGCGCGGACGTTGCGCGATGCCTATCCATTTCCCCGCTTGTGAGACATAGTTGGCTAGCTCTGCGTCGCTATGTATGTATATTTATTTGTATGGTTGGATCGTGTACCAGTACGGCGGGTATTGGACGATCAGTGTGTTATTGACCAATAAATGCTAGGTTTCGAGCACAGTGCCGCCTCGATACTATATAAACTAAGGCACGGCTCGCGTCAATCGACGAGACAGAACGCCACTCTACGCGATCATGTCGCGTGTGTTCCGTATCTCCAGCCTTCCCCCTCCTTGTCCCCTTTTTTTCCTTCACCCCACCTGAATTCCAGTGGAATGTTTTTGGTCCGAGGCTGGGTCGCAGGAGGACATCAAAACTGGCCTGTGGCCGCTTATGGGTGGCCTTGAACTCACTGGTTTGAGTGTTCCGTGGAAGAAAACGATCTGATACATAACAACCAGTCGCGCAATACCAAACTTCTCATATACGCGTCCGGAGACTAGATCCCTTCGCCCATATGCTGGCTTCTTCTCCCTTGTATTGTCGTTTTCTGCAAGGCAAATTACTGTGTTTTTGGGTACTCGTTGCTTCATTCTATTGTTCGTTCTCTGACGATGCCTCTAAGTAAAGAAATGTTCTATGATGTTGGGGCTGGTCTGCCCAACTCAGAGTTCCTCCCTGCTTTAACTACGCCTTTATCCATCCCAAACCGCCCTAAAATAGACAAGAAGAAAAAAAGCACGAAAGGGTGCCAAGAGGGAATAGGGGGGTAAAGAGAAGAACGATGTCAGTATGCGCCCAAGTAAACAGAGAGCAGAGATCGAGAGAATTGACATTGGTCAATGTCTCGCAGCAGTGGCACACGGACTCCCAGCCCTCCAATTGCTTATGCCTGTGCCTCAGCTTGTGCAAGGAGCCTCTCTCGCCATCCATTACAAACCTCCTCGAACCCTCCAATAACCTCTCCGCACACTCCTGCGCATTCTCTTTTCTCCAATCGTTCGCCCCAATTACCTCTTGTAAGCCATCGTTCACCTTCTTCTCTGAGCTCTTCTTCTTTCCTCATTTCAGATACAATCTCTTTAGCGCTTTTCAATCTCCTTGTGGCCATCGTAGTCGTTTGACGAGACATGTGCAGTGTGTCGGAGAGGTAATTCAGGTTTTGTACAAGCTCGGTAGTAAGGGAATGGAGACTTGTCAATGAGTTAAAAGCTGTAGTCGAGGGTCGTGGCATTGTATCAGACAGGTTCAGTAACAGTGGTATCAAATCGTCAATAGTCTCGGGGTCTGGAGGTGCAACAAGAGGAGATAGTAAAGGGAAGGAGAGGTTGTGGATCTGACGAGCTTGGTGGCTCAAATGCGTCGTCAAAGCTGAGTGTGCCGTTATCAACCTACAGTATTGGTTAGTCACAAATGCAAAAGCCAGCCGCTGCGTCCACAAACCTTGATGCGCTAGCCTCAACACTCGACTGGGAGCCGAGATCTCGCAATGCGTTTGTCACTCTTTTGAATACATCATCTGCTGGGCCACCATAATTCCCTGTTCCTCTGCGAGCCAACGACTCCACGGCATCCATCTTTGACACCAAGCCAGGGGGCATACCAGGAGAATCCAAGTCCGACTCCGACCCGTATTCGCTGCCATCGTAGGCACTCGTTTGTCTTTGGTGTTTCCGTCGCGGGGAAAGAAGTGTGAGATTTGCAACTCGTGCCCGGTCAACCTCTTGCTTCTTCGGGCTACTAGTACCCTCGGTATCTTCCATCTCGTCCAGGTGCTCAGGACCATGTGTATCCTCTTTAGGTCCAAGCATTTCGCTATTGACATCACCATCTGTGAAGTCGCCTTCGTCTCCTGAATCTGAGAAGGCATCGGCTAGCTCATCGGCCAAATTGCCCATCCCATTCCCACCCAGGTCGACTGCATCTTGTTGGTTGAAGCTGTTTCGGAACGGGGAGGGGTCCTGTACCGACGACTTGGAGAGTCTCCTGGCTTGGGGGGAGCCTGAGAAGCTATCGAAGGCGGAGGAGTTTCGGGAATGCCTGGGGGTCTGCGGCGAGGATGGCATTTTGATATGTCGAGTAAAGGGTAGATGATCCTCCCACAACCTAGACTCACGAGCCTATAACCGCAAGCAAGCGATCCACCGCCAAATGCAGTAGACACCGCCTAGTTTTTTTTTTCCCCAAGTCGGGTCAATAACTTTCTGGTGGATTCGTCGGTCTTCTCGTAAATAAATATTGTGCCGCGGGGTGGATGGTCGGTCGGTCAGTATCCTTTCAAAATGGGGGTGTCGAGGGGAGAGTCGAAGTTCTTTGAAATGATGTTGGCCTTGGGTGACAAGGGACCCTTATTAGGGACTGACTGACTGGCTAATTACTACTGATGGCACCAAAATGGCGGCCAACGAGAGAAGGACAGGACAACGAACGGGCCGGGCTCTGTGGTTTTTGTACTTTGGTACGTATCGGTATTCTTTTCTTCGATAGAAACTCTCGTACTTCCTGGCTTTGAAAACAAGCAAGTTGCTAGCAAGATTACATTGCATAGTATTCCAATCTGCAAGTTGGAGTAATCGTTATGCTTAACGCCGTGGGAGAAGGATGTTTGTAGCGAAACGAAGGTGGGTCTGTCGAGAACCTGGCACTAATGCGGGCACATTATCGGTATTAGTGCGAGAGATACCATAATGCAATCTTGGGCCATGTTATGCAGAGTACCGAGACGTTTATTGTGGCTGCGAGATTCATAGCCTAAAACTTCTTGTCTGTAAACACAGCCACCTCACACAGACACAGCTGCTGTCTATTGTCCTCCATTGTACCTAGACAGTCCCTGCTGGTATCTACCTACTAAGGTACCCAAGCAAGCGATAGCCATTTTCGTCTGTTTCTCACAATCTGCTTGCTCTCTTTTGAAAGTAAGAGCTTCAGCCAGAGGCATTCGACACTCACTAAAGATGGCTACATTTCGACGCTTTCGTCCAGACGACGTGAACAAGTTTTCCAAATGCAATCTCGATCCATTTACAGAAACTTACGAACTTAACTTTTACCTCCAATATCATGCCAAATGGCCGTCACTCTTCCAAGTGTGCGAGGATATGGATGGAAATATCGTTGGATATAGTGGGGTTTTATCCTAACCTTTCCGTGCTGGCTTGGGGGCTAATCTTGTGGTTCACAGTCATGGGCAAGGTTGAATCCTCACCGGATGCCTATAAATTCTCCGAGCATTATCTACCGTGGCATGCTCACATAACGGCACTCACTGTTGCCCCAGAGGCACGAAGATCCGGCATTGCCAAGATCTTGACCGATCAGTTAGAGGTCGCCGCTGATGCCGAGAATGCTTGGTTCGTGGACCTGTTTGTGCGAAGCAGCAACCACCGTGCTATTGCTCTCTACAAGAATCTGGGCTACAGCATCTTTCGTGTAGTCAAGGACTATTACGGTGATCATGCGACAGACCCCTCCAGGTCTAGCGAGGACGCTTTTGATATGCGCAAGCCGATGAAGCGAGACAAGGATCATCAGCATATTCGAGATGATGGAGAGAACCATGTGGTTAACCCTGAGGATGTTTGGTAACGAGATGAGAATACAATTGTCCTTACGCAACACCATCAAGATTACGATATTCGACTCTGGCTTGACTGTACCCACTGGAGCATCGGTCTCTGACAGAAAAGGAGGCGTGACAAGTTTATAACCAAGCTCCGTCCACCTCATAAACGCTTCCGCTCACGAAAGTGCTCTCGGGACCGAGGAGAAAGGCTATGACGTTGGCACACTCTTCCGATGTGCCTTGACGTTGAAAAGCAGTCGGCTCGTCGAACTTGGCGTCTTCTGGCCGGTTGTGGATATCCCATGCTTTCTTCATCAAGGGGGTGTAGATGGCGCCTGGAGCAACAGCATTGACTCTCACCTCACGGTGACCGTTTTCTTTTGCTGCGGCTTTTGTCAGGCCGACTATCCCGTGTTTGCTGGCGTCATAAGCACCGTGTTTGGCGAATCCTGTACACCATGATTAGAGACGAAATCAACATCATTTGTATGTAAAGCGACATGCCCTTGGTGCCATGAATCGATGCGATGTTGACGATGGATCCTCCGTCAGCTATTCTGTTAAGCTGCGCGCGTAGGCAGTACATTGTACCTGTCAAGTTCACGGCAATGATCTTATGCCACTCCTCATCTTCTAGGTCCGCTACAGCCCGAAGGCCGTGATGCTTGCCAATTATACCAGCCACGTTGGCTGCACCATCGAGTCTCCCATGCTTCGCGATAGTGTCATCCAGCCAGCCTTCTACTTCGGATCTCTGGGAGACGTCGACTCGAGAAACCATGGCGACAGTTCCTTGCTCCTCGAAATATGCTGTAGCGTTCGACATAGCAGCCGTGTCAACGTCAGCGATGCTCACGATTGCCCCGCGCTGTGCAAGAATCTTGGCCGTTGCGAAGCCGATACCACTTGCACCACCGGTTATCGCGTAAACTTTCCCTTGAAGCGACATCGTAGGCGGTCTTATACAGCGTGTTAATATCTATAGTGTTAGATGTGATAATGAGGTTTTTGGTCCATGAACATATTGGTGTGAGATCAATGTCCAACCCCCGCAAGAAACGGCTCAAGTGATGATTGGGGGAACAATCGGCAGTGTACCCAGACTGAATAGGCCTGGTGTCTACGTCCCTGCATTTTCCTGCATCATTAGAGTGATTGACCTCTATCTAGGCTATATGGTACAGTACACGGGGCCCAATAGAGTGACATACCGAATGTCAGACTATTAATGGGTGCTTTCGAATAACGAATTACCGCCAAGCTTCAGTTCGAAGTTCGGCTACTCGTTATGGCTCTAGGGTAGGCAATATCGACCACGTCACGTATCAGTACTCGTTGACTGGTACTTCTTCCTGAGCGCAATATTGGCTAGTTGTGACTCACTTTGTTTGTGTTGCCTCGTGTTTCACTGTTTACTTGATGAGTGTGTGCTTTTGCTCTCGTATCTTGTTGTGCTGGTGTCCGATAATTACTGGTTACAGTCCCGATAATGATGAGATTAACTTTGAGTATAAACATGATTCCAAACAATAAAGAGTTCATGAACGTTAGGCAGTGTATTCATGAGAATTAAAATGCAGACTCCGAGGGAAACAAGTTCCTCCATATCAGTGTATTTAAAACAGTTTAAACATTGCATTAAATTACCACTTGCAGATAGTGATCTTGACAGTGATGATACTGGCCAACACCTGCAATAACAATGCCGGGGACCGACAATTTGGTGGCTCCAAGCTCACTGCGCTAGCTCTATCTCCCGCTACAATGTGTAAGCTTATAAAATACTTACTGTAGGTTGAGATTTACCGCTGAACCAATGTACCCCTCAATTCACTTCTAGGTCTCTCGTGTCAGACCCAACGTGTTGCCTCGCTGACGGTACCGGTGTCAGGATTCGCTCTTCGTCTGCTTACGCTTACCTTACTTCCTCGTCAATTTCCAAAGAGGTAGCTAACCTTCATCATCCATTTCCATCTCAGCCAGGCCCCATTCTGAACCATCTGTTTGCCATCATATTGACAAACGGTTCAAGCCTTTCTATCGGCCATTACTAAATTCATTTGTTCTTTTCTGTTGCGCAGCTTCTTTCAATAAAGCTGCCAAGTATTTATTTGCTGCACGCTCCCGTCCTTACCTACAGTAACCACACTTAATACTGGGTTTGCTGCCTTGCGGCGCCTTTGCTTTTCCCCTTCCCCCTACGCCGACTTTTTTTTCTCCCTTCTTCAACATCGCCTCCCCCCCCAACAACGCTGCAGCCTGCGATTGTGCCACTCATCGTCAACAACTGCACCTATACCATTTCTGGCTTGATTGTCCCTTTGGTATTTCACTAGAAAAAACCACACGACATGGCTACCACTGCGATGGATTACGAGGCTGCCAACGGCGACCGGTACGAAGGTTCGTTACTTAGCTCCCGGCGCGTACATTGACGCGACTGTTCCTCAAACTTGCATTCTCTCATCACGACACCTATACCTCGTCGAGCTCCCGATCCTTCGCCTTTTTCCTCATCTCGGCCGAGTTTGCATCGATATATTCTTACACATAGCTAACCCACTTCTAGATGAGGCTCCTCGATACGAGCGCGACAACCGAAGCGCCTCGCCTCGACCTCGTGACGACAATGAGGGTGGTCGCCGCCGCTCCGCCTCGCCCGGCGGTCATGGTGACAGGTTGGTTTTGATGCTTCCGCTTACGATAGACAACAAACGCTGACATACGTTCATTACAGCAACATGAAGGATGTATCTGCTCCTCGTGATGACGACGACGGTGCTATCAACCCTGGTTCCAACCTTTTCGTTACCGGCATTCACCCCAAGCTATCTGAGGCTGAGGTTTCCAAGATGTTCGAGAAGTATGGTGACGTTGAAAAATGCCAGATTATGCGCGATCCCCACACGAAGGAGTCTCGTGGATTTGGCTTCGTCAAGATGGTCACATCCGACCAAGCCGAGGCTGCTAAGGAGGGTCTACAGGGCGAGCAGATTGAGGGCCGTACCTTGAGCATTGAGAAGGCACGCAGAGCTCGTCCTCGTACCCCGACTCCTGGCAAGTACTTTGGACCACCCAAGCGAGGTTAGTAATTCCCGAAGCCAACCATTGTAAAATATATTAATACGCAGGCAGAGCCTCGTCCCGGACGTTATGATGATCGCCGACGTGGTGGCTACGGTGGTGGTGGTGGCTATGGCCGCGATGATCCCTACCGCTACCGTGGTTACGAGCGCAACTACGAGCGACGATACGACGAGCGTGGCGGCGGTTACGGTGGCAGCAGTGGAGGCGGCGGCGGCGGCGGTCGTGACTATGACCGCAGCTACCGCGATGAACGTCGCTACGATGACCGAGGTGGTTATGGTGGCCGTGACTACGACCGAGGCTACGAACGCCGTGACCGTGACGATGGCTATGGCCGAGACCGCTACGGCGGAGGTGGCCGTGAGGATCGCGATCGCTACGGACCTCGTGGAGGCCCTGGTGGCTCCGGCTACGAGCGCGGTGGTGATCGATACGAGCGTGGAGGCGACCGAGACGCTGCGAGAAGCCGTGACCCAGCTGCCGGTGCTGGAGGAGCTGGCTATGGCGAGTCTGCCTCTCGATCCGAGACGCGTGACGCCTATGGAGGTTCGGGCTACTACTGAGTGCTGCCTTCTATGTACCCGCTAATCCTCCCAGGCGCCCCCGACCGAAGCATACAGTAAACGTATCGATGGCGTTTACCACGACCTGGCTGAACGATCAGTCACCGAGGTCATACCTCTCTCCTTTCCTCTACTAACACATCTGCTTTGCTTGCTCAACTTCTTCTGTTAATTGTCATTTATTCGTTGATTTCTTTATTTTCATGGACTAGCAGACCGAATCAGGGTCTGTTCACACAGGAGTTCAGTGTGATTGCGACAGTTAAGGGATTGGAATCAAAAATGGGTACTCGGCCTGCGTCACTTGAGTTTTCTTATTGCTGGTCGGTTTTGCGACAAGGTCACAGATGGACCAAATTTGGCAGCTTCCGGATCTTTGCAAATCAAACACTTCATCAGTCATCCATCGCGTCTTCGACGACTTTATGATAGCTTTTGGCAGCACAACATCAACCAGATGTCGACTCCGGCCTAATCGGTGAATCCCATGGACTATTAAACTCAACCTCGAATGCGACTTCGCGACTCAACTGCCTGTGCTGTCCTCGTATCACATAATGCTATGGGGGTATGCAAGACGATGATTTGAGGCAATGCTTGATGCGAGCATCGACTCTAGCCACGGTTATTGCTTTGCTCTGCTCGTCATGACTGACATTACTCTTCTGACCCAGAAACATATGTAAATGTTTCACATTACGCCAATCAAACCACACATCGCTGTAAACAACTTGACGCCTACAACTGAAAAAAAATAATAATACCACGGTCGTTTGGCTCACATACGCGGCTATGATACTATGCGCTCCTAGTTACATGGTCTACGAAACCACCGTCATTGCAACTATGTCGCCAAAGTTAGGCTTATCACACTGGGCCACAACGTCAAACAACTATGATCGCGCATATCCAACAAATCGACATCCGAGGCTTAAGCTTCGAATCTGTATAATGGTAAGGGCTGCAAATGGAGATCTCACTGACTTACGTGCAGGGTGATTCTCAGCGCAGCATGCACCTGATACTTGAGAAACATGGAGCTACTAGAACTGATTGTTTCAGTGTATCGAGACTGAGGCTTATTGCAGCCCACGCTTCTCAACGCGTTGAACAAGATGGAGAGTCATTGTTTCGGCCCCTTTACATAATTGCTCAGGGCTTTCGAGGCGGTATATGAAGAACGTAGAGGCAGCATGAAGCATCAAGCGATGCCGCCGCTTAATACACCAGGTGCTATGTCAACCCAGGAGAACTATAAGACATTATCTTTGGCATATGCCACGTAAGGAGTCATCAACCCTATCTCGTATATCCTTTCTATAACATCTATTCAAACTTCTGAATGCCTTCGCCGTCTCCCGTGGGCATTGTCACTTTAATTGCACTTTGCCTTTGTGGCATGGGTATTGTTAAGCAAGGTTCCTCCAAGTGTGTGTACTCGTTGAGAGAAAAGAGGCTATCTACCTGCGTCTCCCAACATGTAGGTTCTCACTAGTTTGTCATTATTTACATCGCTCTTTTCAATTGAAAGATGATGATTAGATTCATTGAAAGCCTAGATTGATACCTCAGACATAGCCTATCCTGAGGGAAGCAAAACTTGACTGTGGCTCGGTAAAAGACAAATTAGTTTAGTCTTCCTGGCTACTTGGGCCAATTCTTAGGCTGTTTATCTTTTACGCCCTAAGCTTAGGTCCCAGTTCGTTTCTGCCCCCTTTGCCTATTACCGCCCTGCCTTACTGACGTAGCAGAAAACTGGATTGATTCGTGCCTACTGATTAACGTTGACCACTGGCAGATCGATTCGGATTAGCCCCCAGGAGCCAGCCTACACCAGATACTAATGTACCAGTCGCAGCTTCTCTCAGCTGGTCTCTCTTCCTTGTTCTGTTCTGTTCATGTAGCTCAGACTCAGAGGATTCCGATTCTGGATTCGTCTTGTCAGACGTGAAGGAACCCTGAAGTGAACCCTGTAAGCTTGACAACACGGTCAGGTTTCTCGATGCAACCCGTGCTGTGGCCCTGGAGAGGTCGAATAGAGACATCGGTGCTTCTTCTGCCTGGCGAGCGGTTGCACTAGCGGTAATGTTGCGTGGTGGATATGCTTTGTCTGGATCTGGTGCATCGAAGGAGCCGGGGAGACCAGAGAGATCGCCTGCAGCATCCCAAGCGGCTTCACGAGCAGCTTCTTCCTTGATTGCAGCATCCAATTGTTCTTCGCAGCGACGGAAAGTTTTCAACACCTCCTGAAGCTGAGAGGGGGGCGCAATGCGTAGGGAAGTTGCCAAGCATTCGATACGCTGTTCCAAATGACGAATCTCTGGGTTTCCGCTTGCTGTGCCAAGATGTGTTGGTTTTTGAGATCTCTCTGTACGCACGTACTTGCCGGCGTCCAATGCTGCCTTCCATGACCATTCATCACAGATGCCGGAGTGTTGTCTCTTGCGCTCAGTCTCGCCAATACCCAGACGGCTGACTACGTAGGAGTACGCGGTTTCAAAATCGTCTTCACGCAAGGCCGCCTCAACACACATTGAAACAATGCGCTTCTCGACCATTGACCGGGCAGAGTTTTGGTCAGCTATTGGTGACTGACGATTGCCTGGTATTGTTTGAGTTGGCAAATCTGCATCGACCATGTTACTTCCCAATTCGATGAACTCCTGCAGACGAGTGTAAGCCTTTGGGTTCTGTTCCAAGACCTTCTCAATAATGGACACAGGATCAGAGTGAACTCGAAGCACCACTGGACTGAAGGGTTCACCCTGTTTGAGAACAAGACGATAGTCACTTAAGGCATGGGTAGCCTTCAGTAACGCCTCGACACGTTTTCTATTGGGATGAGTGCTGTCCATTGTTATGGGGAAGGCTTTGATGCTGGTATTCCATTAGCAAACACACACTGACGCGAATGTCGAGAGTCGGCTTACATCTCGTCACACTTCTTCAAGCCGCCCCTGGTGCGATTGGGATTTGAGGCGTTATCGAACGCGCTCAAAGCCGAGTTTTGAACTGTGTTGAGTACAGCGGATGTAGAAAGGGGGGCATCGGACCCTTTTTGGTCGTAGAGAGAGCTCGCCAGGGAATAACCTGAAAATTGTCAGAGCTTGATCGTGAAAAACCATGCCGATTGAACGTACGTGATCGCGAAAGTAGAGCCTTTAAGATTTCTGTTTCGATAAACTCGAGCGTTACATTACCGAGGACACCTTGGAAACTCCCATCCTGGACAGAGGCGGAATTGTTTCCCCAACTGTACAACCATATAATTTCTTGTCGTGCCCGGACCCAAAAATCGTCGTCGTCAGATGCGCGGGTGGAAAGATTCCGTACAAATCGACTAAGCTGGGACTTTTGCTCTTGCTGATCTTGGATGAATGCCAAATCTCCTGCCTTACGGACTGTGCAGGGAACACCTGCCCGAGTGAGAAGGTAGGCACTTTGTATTAGAGTAGGCAACAGGTCAAGAGATTGTTCTTTTGGTGTTGTAAGAGGATTTGAGCTTTGTAATAGATCGTTGCGCAAATGTGTTGGCGCTTTGGCACCGCCGCATGCGTCCATATCGAAGGGCGGCACAGGTGCAAGACTTGCGACTGCTGCTTGAAGTGTTGTATCGGCATCTTCGTCCAAGAGAGATCGAATCTTGTTGCATATTCTGAATGCGCCCTCCAGTGCTTCTGCTTCAGCATCAGGAACGAGATATGCCGAGGCCAACACAGCCCTAGCATAGGACCGATCTAGATACTGTTGCTGATTCTCCTGTAGCCAGGAACTAGCATCACCGCCAAGGTCAATGTCCGACGGCCCGTCCCAGGTCTCAATAGCTTTCAGTGCAAATCGCCAGGTAGTTGAGCCTTTGGAGATGAGCCACTCCAGGGCCTGCTCCCATCCGGGACATGAAAGATCAGTTGCTGCGCCGGAATCACTTGCCACATCTTCATTGAAAGCATCGCGTTTCCATCTCGAATCATTATGCAGCCAAGGCCCTACCAACCCACTCAGATCGCGACCAGCTAGATCATACTCTTCCTCAACAGCGCCAGTTTCGGCAAGTAAGTAGTCAATGGCCAATCTGTCAGGCAGATTCTGAAATTCGAGCAGAGATAATCGTCCAGTTCTCTGGGGATAGTACTCGTGATTTCTACGTATCAGAGGAAGTACTGTTGAGATTGCCCATGTATTAAGCTCTTGTGAGTGATGAAGGAAAGGGGAGAGTAATTCAGGAACCTGGGCTAGCATGCCCGCCTCCTCGTCCATCCTGTAAGACCTCAGAAGTAGGAAACAGGTGAGTGAGTCGGCTTCGTGGGTGAAATGCACATCATCATTTTTGAGCGGGATTAAATGAAGTTTTTTGACTTTCCTCGAAGCTTGCTCGTCTGAAAGATTGTGAACATGAGAAGTGTCAAACTGGTGGTCCGAATTTGGTTGTAACAGTGACTCGTTGGCGATTATGGCTTGCAAAAGAGGCACGTAAGTCGACGGACTGAGTGTCTCAGGGAGATAGGTGAGAATAATTCGAAGCGTCAGCTCTGGGCGTAAGACTGTAGTATGTTGGGTTATAAGATGAGCCAAGCTGTCAATGTCGGCGACAGTCGCAAAATGTACAGCCAGGAGCACCACTTTGGCAGGGCCAAGGGGCATATGAGCCGCCATAGTGAGAAGGAGTTTGTATCTCGGATGAGAAAGTAAGCAGCCAAATAGTGCAAAGTGAGAAGATGTCCTTCAGGAAATGTTGGGTTTCAAGCAAAAGAATTCAATCTTATCCTTTCGACGCCGTCGTCATGTGCACTGCACTAAGGTACTGTACAAGTCTACAACTAACAAAGTGGCAGGTACGGTATGAGCCAGTGAGGTAAGAGGTAAGGAAGGTACTGGTTGACAACACCTGGGAAGCTACACCAGCCACTCCTCAATCTCACTGCGCCACAGATGGCTTCAACTAATACGGCAAGCGGTATTTTCTATCGATTGCCGGAGGATCCACCTACTCGACCAATCTACTTGCTCTGATTTGCTAGCCGTGGCCACGCTAGACTTAGTAAGGTATTCACTCGGCCAAGGTACGGGTGAACTCATCGGCTTGACTTGACTTGCCTTGACGATTGACTGTTTAACGACCTACGAAGCGCGATTCAACGACAACTTCTCGCCCGACCCGCGCAAAGCCCCGACACATACTCAATTGGCTCAAGATGGCGTCGGGATACGGCATGAACGGCGGTAAGTCTGCTCTGGCAGCTTCAATACCAAGGTATAAACAGTCGTAGGCTGACGACATCAACTCGGGCTTTAGGCGTTGGCCGCTGCTTTCCCTTCTGGCAGGAGGTTATGGGATGCTATGTTGTCAACACCTCTGCTGCTGATGACTCTGGCAAGAAGAAGTGTGGTCTGGTCCTCGAGGACTACTACGAGTGCCTCCACCACAAGAAGGAGGTAGGTCTAGTTAAACACATCTATTCCTGCTTTTCAAGACATCTAGTAGACTGACAAAAGTTGGTAGCATGCTCGAGCTCTTGCTATGCAAGCTGCCTATGCTCGCTCCGAATCCGCTACGGCACGCGACGATGCCCCCAGTGTGAAGCAAATAAGGAGTCTGGGACTCATCGACAAGGAGGAAGATACAAAGAAGGTCCTGGGACAAAGCTAGATATTGGACCTGGAAATACTCGATGAACGTTATTCGAATGCCCTTAGTATGCTTGCCGGCTTCCTTGTATCGATCGACTGTATACGAAGGAACGGAATTGATTTGTTCAACTGAGCTCGGTTACCTTTTGTAATTATCCGGGCAATATTGCGTCCACGAAATTTGGTACGCCATTCGCAAGACTGCTTGCATCTCATTGAATTACCGGTCAATATGCATAATGTCTGGATGTTTGAGTAAACTTGATATACTGTATCGTCAAGACGAGCCTGACTGAGCTTCTGGATTTCCTTAAGCGTGATCGCTCAACTTCTCGCCATGATGGGTGCAGAAGCAACGCATGCCCTATTGTGCAGATAGCAAAGGAGGAATTCTGTGAAAATCCCATCCCGGCTCAAGTACTCGGTTTGTAATGGAGAGGAGGATATAGTGCAGATGATATATTTCGAGATTTCCAGCACAATCATGCTTGCCAGCCGACAACAGCTGGCCACCAGTTCTTCCTTATTTCGGCCTGTACTCCAACTTCTGCGCCTACACGCTTCGCACATATTCGTTCAAATCTTGCACTCCCGGAACATCATCCTTTTTACTGCTCTGTAGCAGCGGTTTGCGCAATTCAGCTCGCGCAGTATGCCTTCTTTTCAGGGCGTTGAAATTGCCATTGTGACTGAGCCCGGATCCAAAAAGCCCCCCGAATTTCCCTTATCAAATTCCTCTTCGCAACACCTTTTGCCATCAACCAGTGGCTTCCTTAGCCAAAGTAGTAATGGACCAAATCACCTCTCAGCACTACAGCAGGCTCAGAAACCTAGCCCCAGGATCTCTGTCTATATTCCTTCTGAACCAGGTAGCGCGCACACTCTAAATATGCTATATATTGATGTCTAACACTTGGAATCAGGTACTCAATTCGGCATTCATTATAAACTTACCGAAGTGGTAAAGCCACCGCCTTACTTCTATTTCAAACTATTCATGAACGGCAGAAACATTGCGAACTGCGGCGCGAAACCTCTCACTCATGCTTCGGGCTCTATTGTGCGCTCGCTGAGTGAACCGAGTGATCGCTGGAAATACAAAGAAGACGGTGTGTTGTACATCAGGGATGGTATAGAGGCACGTCGCTTCTGCTTTCTGCCTGCTGAGAACCAATCAGTTGCAGAAGAGGGTGGATTCATTGAAGTCCAGATCTTTCGAGCCAAGGGCAGAGTTCGAAGACTACCCGTGTTGGAGAAGCATCGTAGCCAGGAGACTTATGGCATCGGGTTAGTCTATCTCTATCTGTCATTGACAGCAGTTTAGTTAACCGATAGCAGGTCACCTTCCGGTGGATTGTTGGACTCACCAGAAGAAGCCTGTTACTATGACTGGGTTCTCACCGATCCCAAGGAGTCCCCATTCGTTACATTCCGTTTCCATTACCGTACTTGGGCAAACCTTTATCAGCTGAGTCTAGCACCTCGTCCAAACAAGCCAAAGGGGTCTTCAACGCCCACCGAAAGGAAGTTTGCGGAGAGCGCAAGAACCAAAGTGTGCGCTGATAAACCATCCTGCGAGAAAGCTAGACCGTCACTCGCGAAAATCCCTGTGATACTGTCGCCCAATCATTCTACTCGCCCTCTGCCAGAAATTCCAATCAAGAGACCGGTTGCTTATAAAGATGTTGAGTACCCAGTATTAGCTTACACATCGTCTGCTTTGTCCGATATTTCAGAGGAGACAGAAGTTGCCGAGGAGAGCACCACAGTTATCTTCCCAGTACGATCAGATTCCCTTCGCAGCACCGAGCATAGAGTATCAGAGTGCCACACAACCGGGAACTCTCCGGCCTCATCGAACCTCCAGGACACCTCCAATCTCACGGCCCACGAATTTCCGATTGAGGAAGCTGAGCACCATCCTATAACAGAGATGAAGGAGGAAAGTAGCAAACGGGAGACGGAGAGTTCTAAACCCACTTCTGATATAGTATCCATGGTTGCCAAAGCAGAACATTCAATCAAGACTGGGTGGAGGATGACTGACAATGGGTGGACGAGAGGGGATACGTGATTGCACAGGCCAGAAACTTTGCAGCTGTCCCAGAAGATGGTGTCCGATGGGGCATCCTTTGTACATAGGTAGGCATGAGAGATTATGATGGAAAAATGTATGAGTGTTACAAGGATACCAAATCCGGAGGCTGTGAGAAACTTCAGCCCCTTAGCTTCAGAATGCAGAAAATACATACTCTAAACCAGTCTAAACGACGTGCATCGACCTGGTGATCTTGTCTCTTATGCCCTCGGCAGTCAAGTTCTTGGATCTTGGATGTTCCAAGACGGGTTTAACAACAAACTGGACTTGGGACATCACTCCCCGTAGCTAGTTACCACGCAAAGTCGATCTTGGGAAATATCTGTGTAACTAGAGGAAGAGATATCACTGCCTCTGCCTATGGGCAGGCGGCAAGGTATATATGCTTTGGTTGCCAGCATCATGGTCTTGCGTCAAAGAGAACATTTCAAGACAATGACCAGTAGCATTTCACTGACGAGGAAGGAAATAAAGACAGTGAACCGCATACGATAGTTGCTTCGGTAATTACTAATAGCATGGTATTTTGAATTTACTCAGCATTTGCCATCACTGCTTTGCCAGTGCCAGGGCAGTCGAGGAGAGCAAACGCGAACCCCTCCCGCCAAACATCAACGAAAACCCGTACACCAACAAACACCCAACATAGAACAGACAAAACAAACATCACCATGGCCGAACCAGGCTGGTTGCGCCTTTTCGGAGCCAACAGAGCACGCCAGCATGGCCTTAAGTCTCGTCCCTCCGCAGCTGCCCTACGTGATACTATCGAGGATTCGTCTAGAACCAAAGAAATGCAATATCAACGTGGAAAGGGGAACATGAAACGACTTACGAGCTCGCAAGGGGTATCTCAGACCGACCGAGGTACTGCCTCGTTGACTGCCGCAGACTCAATTTTGGATGAGGCAGACAGGGAATTCATCAACGCAAGCCAACATGTTTGGCACAACCCGTCTGTTGACCAACTAGTAGAAGATTTGCGCGCCGCATTAATGACAAGTGCAGCAAATCAGCCACTTCCTGCTCAGTATCGGTCGCATGTCCTGCTCCTGTGCGAATATTATGGCACTCGACATAACAAAATCGCTAAACTCGAATCGCAAATAGCAGAAACAAAAGACGCGTTGGAGAAGGAGACAAAACGGCACAACTCCATAGAAGAACATTGGATGTTCCAGGACGCACGATACAAAGCTGAAGTCAAACGTCTTGAGATGTTTATTCATCAAACGTCCGACAAAGGCATGGAGGCTGTGGTAATGGCCAGAGCAGGGAGCCTGATCAGAAACAAGCCAAGAGATACTACAAAGAGGCTAATGTCTGTTGAGACAAAATTCACCGATGGCATTGCAGCAAGCGGTAGTAAGTGCCCATCCATACATAGCGATATACAACAAGAAACATCCTGATGATCGATACAAAAAGTCTCTGGCACTACTCCACAAAATGCGTGTACCGAAAGGGACCTCGACTCGGCCTTGCCAACACGACAGGGCACAGTGTGTAAGTGTTGGCTTTGAGCAAAAGTAAACAACGATTCCGTGCTGATTTCGCGTTACCAGTATCACGAACACGAACAACAGAGACTAGCAATGAAATCAGGCTGAGTAACGTCTTTCGACAGCTTGAGAAAACGAAGAATACTACCAGCGGAGCTCGCCGACTCGAGGCTCAAGATGTCGATCATGGAAAGGCACGCCATAAACATCACCGAGCAGGATAGGGTCCTCTAGACGATTCTGTGGCCCCTGTTGGTCCAAGTACGGGCGATACAGTCAATCAACCACCACATGAAGGCAGTCCTGAAGAGAAGCGCGATTCGACCGAGAAGGCAGCGGTATCGCAGGAGGTTGGTGTTATCAGACAGCCAATCGATACAGCGATAACAAGTGTGCACGAGCACGAGCAGGCAAGCCAGGATAGAGTTTCAGAGAACAAGCCCAACCAAAGCAGCCGCCAAGGGCACACTCGCCACCATCGCCAGTTTTCATTTGTGCCTGGAGACGATACAACAGCTGTACAGTTGGACGGTACCAAGGTGTCCCGGAATGTGCCGATAGCTCAAAGTGACAACAGCCGGGCACCGTCAACTGATTGGCAAACAGTTCGACTCCGTCAAGAAAGCCAGAGGTCGAGATCAACGGGGTGGATACAGATGGCGAAGTTGTCACGTCCGGACGCGGACGATATTCCCGGAGCAGCATAGAGACAAAGACCCTGCTAACGAATGTCGTCTCGCTCTCATATCAGAGCTAGAGCTCTTCGACAAACAACCAGGTCCTTTTGCGGCCAGAGTATAAGCAGGAAACGTCTGCCAAGGTCTGGCCACTGGACAGTTAAGGTTTCCTATTATATCAACGGCTAAAGTTTATAAGAGGGGTAGGTTTAATCTGAGGGTTTTCAAGCAACAGCATGGGGTGTTGCCGATAGATATCCCGGCTTTGCTCAGCGCTTGAGTGATAGGTTCGGACATCGAAGGCGACTGGCGAGACCGAGAGGCGCCGCATGGGCGAGGCTCAAAGCTCGACGGAAGAAGCATAGTATACCGTGATAGATACAGTCGGAGACGGGTAAGGCGGGCTTGACGCTTGACGGGCACGACGGGATCTAGCTCTAGACAAAATCAGACAGCTGTTTTGGTAAAACCTGGAGAAGACTATAACCAACTTGTCAATGTTCAGCCTGTCAAATTCGGACAAAAGCGCCGGTGCAGAACCTTAAATAAGCTCAAGGTTCAAAAAATTGACGAATTAAGGTTAAGAGAATTGGAACGGCCCAAGAGTGGCGTCGAAGACAGGAATGCTACTCCATCGAATACTGAATCAAGCAACACTGATGCATTGGCAGCGGGTAAAGAGGAATGTGATTGTCGCTAGTCGAGGAACCATCAGCGGGACGGGTAAGGCAGTAAAAGTGTCTATCCCCTCACCTCAACGACGGCATGGCAACTAGACTAGGTAGACTAGATCAAGACATGCCGTTTGTCGACCGATAGCCTAACAAAGTCTACGGTTGTGCCTGGACTGAACTGTGGAGAGACGAGGAATGCAGTGGATTCAATACTGCCGTTGTAGTTGTACAGGTTTCGGCCTGTAGATGCATTGAACATGGTTGATCTGAAAATCTTGGGTTTCTGTGCTGGCTATCAGCCAGTAGTGGCCATTGAGAAATCGTAATAGACGAAAAATCGACAAATCTTTGGAGATATTGGGCTTGACAGCTAAAGAATGTATCAGATAATAATGCATACGTTAGATCGATCGCACACAACGGGTGAGCGGTTGGTGATAGCCTCGTCCGCGCTCATAGAGGATCATCGGCCAACATCAACAAGAAGGAATAAGGTTTCTTGATCCACATTCTGCCAATGCAGTAGTGGCTGGTGTGATGGATGGATGTGATGTGACGAAATGCCTGAGTTAGAAGCTGTAGGGGTGCCTCAGGGCAGATGTAAAGTGTAAGGTGGCAGGTGTGGATGGCTAAGGTAGATATACCTTAGTACTGTACCTAGCGCTTTGGGTGGCGGATCGAGTGGCCTGTACCTTCCGAAATCCTCCAGCGATCCCCGAGACGATAAGCGAGACCACTGAAACCAGATCCCTGGGTCCGATCTCTCCAAACGGTCTCTGTTTACTGGCTGCTGAAGGTCATGACTTTCAACATCCGCCTTCGTTGAAGTCCCGCCCGTCC